>CAEFZX010013601.1:0-138796 GCA_903066825.1 Alfaro cultratus | reverse complement strand
TTTTGTGAGGAATGTCATGTGTCAGTACTTTGTGTGGTGCGTGTATTTTGTGCGTGTCTTGAGTAAACGTCTCAACACTAACCATACCATACCATTGTCCTATGCACTTACAACTGAAGGGAGACACATAGCAAGACGCATATCTTTCAAAAAGTTCCACTTTTGTCCCATCAGTCCATGGGATATTTTCCCAAATGTTTCAGAGATAATAGAAATACTTTTGTATTAGCAAATAAAAGCTCTCCTGTGGATAATATTTGTGCCCAGGATCTTCCTTATTGTTAGACAATTAACTGAGGTAGGTGAGCAATGCACTGCTTTAGATGTTGTAGGTTTTTTGTGTCCTCCTGGATGAGTGGTCCTGAAAGAGTTTCACTTTGGTTTGCTGGAATACCAAAGTCTTACAGATGACTTTTTAATTATATTTCAATTGGGACTTTTTGAGAATATTATGTTATGTTGTGAGCTGGGTTCTAATTAAGTGATTTCTCTATTCTAGGTTTCATGGGGTATTTTTGTCAGATATAAAAACATACTTAATGATCTAAAACATTTAATTGAGATATAAAGAAAAAAATGCCGATGAAATCTGTGAGGTCAAATACTTCTTTACAGCACTGCTGCTTCAGTTAAATGCCTGTTCTGTTTGCAACAATATAAAAATAAAATAAATGCACCCCTTCTGTGTACACTGCTACAATCCTACCAAGCATTTCCATCTTGTCTTTTTACTAGAAAACTACCTCTAGCAAAGCCAGTAAATGGAAACAAGAGATAACTCCTGCATGTCAGCCAAGTTCTCTGCAGACCCATTACAAGATAAAGCTCCATGGACCAAAGCATTTCCTCGCATCACGTAAATGTGGAAGCTTTGTAGGTTTTTTGTGCTTACAAACTGTACTTATTTTAGAACTTCTTTATCTTTTTATTGCTTGACTCTATATCCTGTTGCATTCATGATTACATAAAGGGTGGAGCCTAGTTCTTAATGTTCTGAGGCTCAGCACCAGTTTATATGGATATTATTGGTTTGATGTTTTAAAATATAATTTCTTCAAAACTATTTTTTTTAAAAGAGAGAAAATCTTTTTAGGGCAGATTTCTGAACTTTTGTTTTGGACAGAAATACATCTGACAAGCAAAGAGAAATAATATAGTAGCAAACATCAACATTGATGTAGTGCTGATATTGTCCAGGTTACAGAATCTAATACATATATAAAAATTTTTTCACAGGGGAAAGATCACAAGAGCAAAGATGGGGCAGAAAAACCATGTTTGGGCCAGAAGAGCCTGAAAGCTCAAAAGAAGATGAAGCCTCCAGATGCAACAGGTACTTAAAGAAATAGAATATAATGGTTTAATTCTTGCAGCAGTCAAATCCTAGCTCAGAAACCAATCTCAAAATCAGTGCAACCTTAATTAAAAATTATTTCTGACTTCCTTATTTATGGAAGAGGTATAAATTATATACTGTGAGTCAGAGACTTAATTCAAATTCTGTTTTTTTCTTCTTCTTGTAGATAATATTTCGCCAAAGAAGCAGGCTTTGCTTCTTGAAGAAGTGCAGAAATTAAACAAAGAGAACACAGAAAAAACTGGTCAGTTGTTTCTGCAACTGGATCTGGAGTCTGGGGTGACTCCTAAAGACGAGCAACCAGAGACCCCCGCTTGCCACCTGGTGGACTATGTGCATGAAGATTCCCAAGCTACTGTGGCTGAGGAACGTGAGGCTACAGGTGTTATTGAAGAGCAAACAAAGGAAGAGGAAACTAAGGAAAAAGCAGTGCCAGTGGATGATGTAGTACAAAAGAAAGCAGAAGAAGAAAAGCCTGAAGTTCCCGAGGAACAGCAGAAAGAAAATATTTCTGCTTCTGAAGAACAAATAGAAGTCTCCGAGATGCCCTCTTCTGATTTAGATAAAAAAGAGGAGATTGTTACCAGGTATGATTGTATTTACCTGTAACTACTCCTGTGGCAATAAGTCAATCTACATTTCTGCACAGGGTCTTTGGTTTTGGTAAACTTCCTTCCTATAGAACAATTATCACTTAATAATTATCTTTCACATTTTTGGTGAAGTTGAGTAGCACCGAGGATCAAAGTTTTATTACTTCCTACAAAGCAATTTGAGAAAATGTTCTTTTCTCAAACAAAATAGTTGAATGCAAATATGAAACAATGCTTAAAACAGATCTTTTCCTGCTCTGGTTTTGTTTGCAATTAACTTTAACCTGCCATAGATATCCAGTTTCATTATTTATTTATTTTTTCTTTCAAATTCATGCTGTAGAGGCCATGCTTGGTTATTTTCAGGGTTTTTTGTGCTGTTTTTGGACACATTTGCATTCAATTTTTATTATCTAAAGCTACAAAGTATATAATGTCACAGAACCAAACAAACCTATTAAACCCATCAACTTCAATCTACAGCGATGACCACAAGGAAGCAACACCATGCACAGAGACTGAGCAGGACCAGATCACAGAGACAGAACAAGACAAGAAGGAGGAAAGAGAAGAGGCGCAAAAAGAGGATGATGATGAGAGCTCTGAGCATGAAGACTGGGCTAGCTTCAAGGCAGATGGAATTCAAATCCAGTTCAACCTTAAAGAAAAGTTGGAGAAGGCAAAACTGGAGAATGCTGATGAAAAAACGATAGATGACGATCAAAGTGAGCGGTTCTTCATCGGTGAGTCACGTCCCTCTTCTTCAATAGCAGGACAATGCCAGTGAAGGCTGGTGCTAATGAGACTGATGACTAGAACTTTCTCTTCATTATCCTGAAAGTTAGAACATATATTGTTTGTACAGCTTTGATAAATGAAACACATTGCACATTATCTATTTAGCTTACAGTGACTGTACTATTGGTGTAGACGTCTACTTACAATGTAAAACTGAGCTCTGAGGAAGTGGAAACAAGATTAAAGCAAGGGAGAATGTGTCACTATCATTTGATTTCAAAAATATTAAATATGTCAATAAACAAGATATAAGTAAAATTGAATCAACCACTTCAGTTACACAAGTGATCAAGAAAGTTAGGTGGTCCTCAAGTGAAAACTGAAAGCATACCAACATGACAGAGATGTGAATCTTGCACTAAATAAAATAATAGAAAGAAACAAAAATGATCAGGAGCATTAATTTCTGACTCATAAATCATTCTTATCCTCTGGAATAAAGGTTAAATGCTATCTTAAAATAAACCTTTATAATGCTTAATAGCTTTACAACAGGAACAGGGTAATAATAAATCACAACCTAAAAAAGAGGAAAGCAAACTTCCAAAGGCACATTTAGACATGCATCTCTAGAAGTTCTGGAAGTAAATAATACAGTAGTAAGTGTCTGGGATTTACTAAGCATCTATCTGAATGCAGTAAATTATGTAATATGTATTGTTCTCTTTTATCCTGTAACCTGTAATATTTACCTTTCTAATCTGATTATATACTTTTTGGGTTAAAATTTAGGATGTACTAATGCAATAATCATTCTTCATTGAGAATCCCACATCCTACAGTTCAACAAATGGAAGTTCAGAGAGGAGCATAGTCTTGAACCTGAGACTTGAATTCAAGCTGCCTGCTTTCATAAACGATACACAGACAACAACTGTCTGTAATTATTTATTACAAGACATTTGTACATGATATGCCAGTGCAACAATGGTTGCATGCATACTTTAAAAAGTCAACAGCAGCTGATGATTAGTGAGACATGTATGTTACGCCTTATTTATAACTTATAAAAAAAAATAATACCTTTTTGCTTGTCTCCCGGCCTTTTTTAGATACCACTCCTCCTCCTGCAGCTCCTTTTAATCATCGCATTGTGTCTGCTAAGCCAAACCAGATCAGAAACTTTTATACAATCAACTGGCAAGAGGTCCTAGGCGGGTGAGTGCTGCTCCTCTTTTCTACTTACCAAAAATAAATAGGTAAAAATCTTGCATTAGTGCTGAACAAAAGCCATAAAAAGATCAATTCTAGATTTGGGGCCGATTGTGTAATTGTCCTCCTCTTCCTCCCCCCTTTCTCTTCCTCTCCTCAATGGTTCATAACTCCAGAGTCATGGCAGTTATTTTTACATGAAGACTGACTGGTATGTGATACTGGATCCAGAGCACCAGCTGGTAGCTAATCACTAGGTGTTAATCCGGGCCTTCAAAGAAGAGGCGCGGCCTGGCTCAGATTGAATAAAATAGCAGATTAACCGCAACACTTTCCAGAAGGAAAGATCAGTTCTTGATTTCTCATGGGAAAGATGCACTCCACTGTCACTGTCCCATTATTAAGTGATTCTTTACTGCTGCAATGCATAATTTGCACGGCTAGAACAACTGGCTGTCTGTGCAGCAACAGGAAGCCAATTGTTCTTTCTCCCTCTTTTCCTACAGGGGCCGGTTCGGTCAGGTGCACAAATGTGTTGAAAACTCCTCAGGTCTCACTTTGGCAGCGAAGGTCATTAAAGCTCGAAGCCAGAAAGAAAAGGTACGACACCTGAGACACGTTGCCATGACGCTGAGCAAGTCTATTTTAACTTCTACCATGAGAACTAAGCCACGTGTGATATAAAAAAAACAGGGGGCCGTTACAGTTTTTAGTACTTACTAGAATGTTGTTAGGCCTCTCCTGGAACAGAGGCAAAGGGAATACTTCTCATCACAGTGAGAAAATAACTGACCTAGACCAGAAGATGCATAGTCTCCGATCGCAGAGAGCAGCTGACACCTCTCATTTTATACGTGTGTATCTGTTTGTGTCCTGCATCTGTGCGTCTTCCTGTCTGCCTCTGCATCTTTCTGTGCCTGTGTTTTTGCTAGGACGTGGTGAAGAATGAGATCCAGGTCATGAATAATCTGGACCATGCCAACCTGATCCAGCTCTATGCAGCTTATGAATCAAGGAATGACATCATCCTTGTACTTGAACAGTATGACCCTTTTTTTTAGTTTTCCAGTACATGTATGCAACGTGTATAAATTAAGAGTACATACCAACTCAATATTTAAATTCTTGATATAATTATTAATTTAATTTACTATAGGTTGCATTGTTCTTTTGTTTTGTTTTTTTTTTAAAGAAAAACGCCTACATTTTTTGTTGTTTAATGTAATTTATTTTTGCATTTGTCTTTATCATCAGTGTTGGTGGAGGAGAACTCTTTGACAGGATTATTGATGAAAACTACACTTTGAGGGAGTTGGATGCTGTGGTCTTCATCCGACAGATCTGCGAGGGCCTTCAGCATATGCACAAAATCTCGATACTGCATCTAGATTTAAAGGTAACAAAAATAAGCACAAACAATATAGCTGAGGAATCTCTGCATTAACTTTGAGAAACAGATGTTGTTATGGAAAAGTTCTGCTACCTTATAATAGTAAAGATTGCACTGCATATCAATGTTAACAAGTTTTTGGCAAATATGCACTGGGTCACTACATTTGAATTTATAAAATATGCACATAATTTATTTACTATAATTAAGAAGACATTTAAAATCAAATGTCTAGCTCATGGCTCTTCAACCTGTGGCTCCAGAGTCAGATATGGCTTTTTGGCCCCCACTCTGTGGCAAATAAGAAATGTCTTTACTCATAAAGGCAATAAAAAAAGGGCGGTTTAAGCGGTTCTGTTTGTTTTTATGCAGTAATTCCATAGAATATCTACAGAGATCCTTAATTGTTAATTTTATATAGACGACAGCGAAAGGCTCTCTCAGCTGGACTCATTCTACAAAATGCCAAGATTTTATTCCTTTCAAAATTTAGTTGATTAAGTTTGTTCTAAAATCTGAAAGTATAAACACACCTAAATTAATTTTTCTTAGATTTCAAAATAAAACATTTTACTTTGTCTTTTTTTTATGTCAAATCAAAAATGTTTTTTGCTGCTCTATATAAATTATATGTTGTAGAAATGGGGTCAGAAATGGCTCTTTAAGTGATTGCTGTTCCTTGGTCTGGCTAAAAGTAATAACTAATAGAAAAGGTCTTTAGCATAGTTTTATTTACTGGAAGTAATTTAAAGGTCTTTGTTTTTTATTTTCCTGATCTTTCAAGCCAGAAAACATTTTGTGCGTGAGCAGAGTGACCAACAAGATTAAGATAATTGATTTTGGCCTCGCTAGGATGTAAGTTTCTATTTCTGATTTACTAAATATTTCATTGGCAATTTTTTTAAAATGCAAAATGTCCCTGGATTGAAAAACAACCATGTCCTGTTTCAGATATAAACCACGGGAAAAATTAAAGGTGAATTTTGGAACTCCAGAGTTTCTAGCTCCTGAGGTCATCAACTATGACTTTGTGTCGTTCAACACAGACATGTGGAGCCTTGGTGTCATAACTTACATGCTGTAAGTAAAGATGCAAACTCATGCTCAGCTGTGCTCAAATCACCGGTAAATCTTCCTTCTCTTTAAATGCTAGCCTGAGCGGTTTGTGTCCCTTCCTTGGCGATGATGACAATCAGACTTTAAACAACATCTTGGCTTGTCAGTGGAACTTTGAGGAACAGGAGTTTGCAGATACGTCCGTGGAAGCAAAAGACTTTATCACTAGGCTTCTTGTTATGAATAAAACGTAAGTGCATTGTGTCTCTGTATGATCTGGAATTTTTAATATCTGGTGAGAATTTAAAATGTGAAAAGTATTTTTGTCTTACATTTGTCATCAGCTGGAGGATGGGAGCCTGTGAGGCATTAAGGCATCCATGGCTATCCGACCCTGTTCTTCATCATCGTCTTTATACAAAGGTAGAGAAAAATGACTGAAAAACAACTGTGGATTATGAATTATCTTTAATTCTTCCAAATCTTGTGAGAGACTTGTGATTTAACTTTACATGTATTTTTTAAGATGGAGAGTGTTGGATGATTACGTCAAAGTTAGATTACTTTTATTATTATCTTACAAATGGATTAGTAAAAAAGAATAAAGATTAAATGATATTTAAAAAATGTGGAAAGGCTTTATGTGTATGCATAACAGACAGACAAAAAGACAGAGACAGACCAAATTCTATAAGAAGTGTTTGTATTGCACTTTGATGCTGCTTAATATTTATAAAATATTTTTTACACAATTTTCTTAATTATTTGACAGAAAAATATGTGCAGATCACGCAGATCATCATGCGTACCCCTGATTGATATATAAGGTAATGTTGAAAGTAATCCATCCATCCATCTATCCACAAGGGGGAAGCATTTCTTAAATTTTACTCTGACATTACTAGACCTCCAGAAACTAACCTTCTCAATGGTTCTTTTTAGATCTGGACAAGAACGAGATGGCTCCTGATGTGGCCACTTGGACCAACCCTTTTTGTCAGTGAAATCTTCTAGACTTCTCTAAATCCAACTGAAGCACCTGAGATGTGGATTGATTTTCTGGTTACGTGTGATCCCGTATGTTCTAAGAATGTGAAATGTGCTCTCACCTGGTTTAGTTTATTCACATTACTAATTTATCCTTTTTTATTTATTCAAATAGATATTTGTGGAAACACTCCTGTCATGCAGCTTTTGCAAAGTCCATAACGTTTATTGATTTCTAAAATGTTGTCAGGGATCTGCCATAGGGATGTACTTTATGAATTTTACTAGTTTCTGTCCTTATTTTAGTATCTAAAAAATGGTGCTATAAGTATCTGATGAACCATTATGTATTATGTACTTGAGGCTGATTTGCGTGCCATCTTTGCTTTCATTAGAAGTGCATGACTGGCTTGAGGCTTCACTTTCAAATACTACTTCCTTTGGTTTATATCTAGCTAAAATGTGCTAAAAATGTTTTGTGTGGCTTTCTTTATTTTGCAAAAGACTTAGACATGCTAAGAAAAGGTCTATTGCTGTTATTGCATAACAGTACACATCTATTTTTAACTCCTTTGTCAACTTAGCAACCCTAAAAATATGTCTGAGAAAAGTACATCTTTTGTTGCTATAGCATAATTTCACATGACAAATATTAGGAAAATATGACCTGTAATCAAAGTACATTAATCTTGTGGATGTAACCAAACTGTTACTGTACAACTTACACTTGAATATATTGATATTTATACATTGATATATTTTTAGGTTGATCAAAGTATAGAGGAGACTTTAAATAGTAATCCAAAACATCATGTTTCCTGTGGTCTGGATGTGTTATGACAAAGTGAGCGATCTCTCTTGTTGCTACTCATCAAAATTAGAAAGAACACATCATTGAAGTAAGGCAGATGTATGTTGGTCACATTAAACCTTTTAGAAAAATCTAGCCTTTTCTATGAATATAGTCATTCAATGGGAAAAAAAAATACATAAAAAAGAATTTAAGCACAACCACTAATGCAATATTCACTAATATTTACAACAATTCAAAGAAATAAAAGGTGACTAAAGTATTTCTCAAAATGTTATCCTACCCTTTTCCAATCAAGTGATGGAGGACTTGATGGACATTTTAAATAAGGAATCCCTGACTTCATCTTTCCCAAACAATAAATGCAACAAGGAGGTGCTTCTTTTCTGAGCCACTATTCAAAATAGACAAGACAAGTGAGCATTCCATTTAAGTAAAACCAATGTGTGTTGATCTTCATAAATCAGGACATGACAAAAGAAAAGCTCAAATAGTTTACTGTGAGACTATGATATAGCATTAAAAGATAGTTTTTACTTTGAAGCTTTCTTTTTACAAACCTTAAATGTGCTGTGTGTAAAAGTAATATCTGTAAACTTACCTAAATCATAAATATTCCTTTTAGTCTGTAGATGTGATTTTAGAATAAAAGAATGTGGCCCTTTAATTAAAAAATGACTGATTGTGGTGATGTTGATATTTGTATGTCCGCTGTCAGAATATGTAGTACCTGCACTTTATAATATTATTTATTTAATCGATAATTCACCAATCTTGTTTGGTGGACAGATTGTATGGTCAAGTCTCTTCATGTCTTCAATGTCTGATTTCTGAACAAACATGTAACTTTAGAAAACGTTCTTCAGCAACACAGTTTATGTCTTAACACCTTAATTTACTATTTTAGTTTTAATTGCATGACTAGCTTTGTGTTTTGCCCACTTTTAAAGTCTAAATGTGACCCACACAGTCATTTTTTATTATTATTTTTTTTACTTTTATTATTTTTTTTTAACAATTCTTTACTATCTGGCTAGCCTGCCTCTTGAGTCTTTTTTGGTTGCACAGATGCTTTTGTAGATTTATGTTTGAAAACCCCCCAAAACATTTGAAATGCCTTCTGTGAAGGTTCACAAACTTAAAATAATCCACTACTCTTTCATAGAACATTTATGTAGTTTTAGTTTACCTTGATGATGAATGTTTTAGTGATTGTCAGAGCGCCATGTGCTTGTAAATTAAAGATGTCGTCACTGAGTGTTAACAAAGTCAGCATGTAATTGTAAAGTGTGCACAATCCCATTAAAAAAAACATTTTAAACAGTTTGTTTTTCCTTTTTTTATTTTTTGAAGATAATATTGGCAGACAAACTAAATTTTTTGTCATGAGCTTAATCTATATTGCAGATTTGGACAATTTGTCACAATTCAAAATTGACCTGACGTTTAAAAACAATAAATGGCCTGTACTTGTATAATATTTTATCAAGTCCAGAGGACATCAAAACACTTCACACTACATTTCGTCATTCACACACATTCACATGTTGATGGTGGCCAACTACTTGATCGCAACTATAGCTGCCCTTGAGCAATCTGACAAAAACTAGGCAGCCATATACCACCAAGGGGCCGATATAGAAAACTGGTTTAATTTACATATATTAGGACAATGTATATAATCCAATACATATTATAATCAGCTTGAGTCTGATTAGAACTTTTCGACTTACTGTATATTCCATATTTGTCCAAAACCACTCAAGTTTTTTCATTAAATTATTAACAATCACTCTTATAACTTCCTGTTGATGTTTAGTCAGGCTTGAATTATACCTAAGGTTTCACGCGAAAAGGCCTGCCTTGTTTTCTGTGGTCTTACCATGAAATAAACTTTATTTTTACTAGCTTGACCTTGAGATCATAGGGAGCTACATTCTCTTCATAGAAAAACAAATTCAGAAGGCGTTCCTCCTAACCGTAACCCTAAACCTCTTCAGATGGGATAAAACTAGAGGTTACCAACTTTCCATGCTTGAAGTATTTGTGCTGCAAATAAGTAATGTCTTGCTTTGATGGGAATCTGTTGAGTTCCTGCTTCTTGTTTGTTATTTTGCATTGAAGATGTAAGAAATTAAGTGTTGTCAAAGAGTTTGTAGAAGTCTTACTGTACTTCAAATTTGTTTGGTGGCCTGACGCAAGTAGCTGAGATACAAACATTCAAATTTAATGGCATGAATAAATATGACTAGAAAATAAAAATAAAAAAATCATATGAAAGCTAAAATTTATTAAATAATACTGGTTTCACTCTGTTACAAACAGATTCAAAACAACTGCAGATAATTACAGGAAGTTACTTAAATGATGTACTGTAAACCCTGACAAAGTTTATACTGATCTACTGACTCCTGCTGTTGTGTATGGGTACTGCAAACAAACAGTTATGACAAAAATGTTAATATAACACTGGGAGCAGAAATTTCTAAATCTTTCCACAAACATTTCCAACCTGTAACTGTTTGTTTAGTCTAGGATTCATCTGTTTCACACATTTAATTCATCAGAAACCAAAGCTTTCATGTTTGGGATGGTTCAGAGAGAGTTCACATATTCCTGTTTAAACAAATAACGGCAAAGAGAATCTGACTCAGAACATGCTGATTGTGGAGAAAAACAGGTGATACTGATTTATCCAGAGGAATTTTCTCTCTCCTTTTGTTCCTGTTCTTTTCTTTTTCTTAAGCCCAAGGGTTCAAAGCTAAATGCCAGCTATTGCTCCTTCTTGAGGTCCAAGGCCCACTTTGGAATGGTGAGAAATCCAATTTAAGAGGAGAAAAAAAAAAGATCAGCCCCTCCACCACTCTGCTTTGCCTGTAAGTCCCCTCCATCCACATCTCTGGGGGAGATTACAAGGAGCCAAATCAAAACCAGATGGACTTATTGGACCAAAAGATAACAAATAGTGCTTGTGTTCCTGTCAGTTAGAGACCACCACAGCAAAAAACCTAGAAGTGAACAAAAATCTTGGTAATAAATCTCCATAATACAATAAATTTTGACAAGTGTTAAAACATAGTGCGACTAGAGGAAATGTGGAGAAGCAGCTAAAGCATTTTTGTGCAGTTGATTTTTGTCTGTGTCTTTCAACAACTGGTGCCTTTCTAGGTTTGGGAAATAAAGTTCTCAGTGTTAACCTGGATCTCCAGGTGGAAAACTCCTGAGTTTGTTAGCTGATACACCTACCACCCACACATACTCAGAAAAAAAGTAAAGGGTGACCCCCAGAACTCCACACAACCTCCCACCAGACCTGCTAAGAAAGTGTCCTTTGTAACAGGAGTTTCCTGGATGTAATTAAAAAATATTGGGTCCAGCTCAAAAGGGGAGAGAAGAGGCTCGGGGTTGAAAAAGGCTACACGAAGGGCGAGATTCCCTCTCTGTGCTCTTCGTTTCATGTGAGAGCCCCTGGAGCTGGCCTTGACGTTTGTCCAAACAAGCGGTGCTCTCTCTCACAGGAGCTACGCAGAGAGGACCAGGCAGTTCTCAGGGCCCTGGGCAGGTGGTTCTGATTTGAGCAGGAGGAGGGTGGGGTGGTGTAGGGACCAGACCACGTTTATGTTCAGTTAATAGCACTACACGTGTCATCACATCCAGTGGTGGAAACACGCTGAGTGACTGATATGTTTTTTACACTGCCGAGGCCTGTCGCCAATAAAAACGTCCAATTATCCTCTCACAGTTTTCCCGAGAGAATTCACACCTGGCTATCACTGATATCAATATCAATAATCGTAGACAGTTTCAAGCTGCTGCTGCTCGGTTTGTGTGGTTGAATTTTCACAACAGGTATACGTGAAGAAAACATTAGTAAAATAGCCACCAAACACAGAACAGTTAGTTGATTTAACCTTGTGAAACATTCAGATATAGTTTGCAGCATCTGGAGTGTAAAAACACTGAACTTGGGTGACACTGTCACTGGCATAGATGCCAGCCGGCTTTTTGTTATTTACTTGGTTTTTAGTTAGGTTATTATTTAATGGCAATAGATTTAGGCTATGAATTGTTTTCCTTAAAAAATGGGAGTTAGCTTTTTTGAAAATAAGTTTACAAGAAATGACTTGGAACAATAATAGTGGCATTTCAAAGGTAATGCAATTTCCACATAGATGAATATTTAACCCTTAAGGAAATTCCCCCCCAAAAATAAAAGAGATTTAAAATACACTTGAAAACAAAGTTAAAGCTGGTTTATCAATATATGTTCATATGCACTACCTATTTCTATGCTTTCAAATTTTGAACACTAATACTCGAACATACTGTATATGTTTTATTGAACACATGATTAGGTTTCTGTGAGACAAAATATTTGTCTTCGTTAAATGGCCAAAAAGAGGTATTTCAGGTTTTTGAGACAAAGTCCCTGACAAATGATCAGGATTAGTACAGTTTCATGCAGCCAATATAGAGTTTGCACTTTTAACCAATAATAGTGAAGCTTCATTTCCTAAATGAAAATATCTCCCACCCATCTGCAGATTAATTTCCAGACGAGGGGAGAAAGCACAGCAACTTGCTCTAGCCAATGTTTTCATTCAGTGGTTTCCACTCTGATCAAATGGCTACGCTTGAAGCCTTTAATGATCTCAGAGGTTCCCCACTGCTGGGTTATCTGCTTGGCTCCATATCACCTCCGGGTTGGGCCCTATTACTGGACAGGCGGTCCTACAGTGGGGCCATTTCCATTGCATTTGTGTTTATCCATCCCTCTGGCTCATCCTTCGGCCTGCATGGGGTCTCTGTTCATTCTGCCAGCCCTGCTGAGAGACCTCTGTTGTATGAAAAGGCGCAATGCTTCAACTCTTTGTGTATGTATATGATTCACTCTTTTATGCAATAACTCATACTGGGGAATCTTTGCTGAAGGTACTAAATGGAGCCAAGAGTCTTGTTCAAACAAAAAAAAAGTGTGCGTTCTGTGAATGCGAAGCGCATGTGTCTGAATGATTGTGAGAGCATGCTGCCTGTGTACATATCTGTTTAAATTTCTGCAGTAAGACAAATGAGCTCCCTCTTGACCTTGCATCCATGCAAACATCTACTTATTCTGCTTCTGTCACGCTTCATTGGCTCACCTTTGTCTTGCCTCGCCTTGCCTACTGTGTTGAACACAGAATCCGCACACTATACACACACAACATTCAAGCTAATATGAAAACTCGTACATCCATATCCTACATCTCTCAATTATGTTCTCCCATCCCACCCACGGAGTTTGTCCTCCCTCCCAGTGCACTGTGATCGATGGGCCAAGCTGCCGTTGCCCTGCCATGGGGACTGCACTGAGGGGGATAAAAGACCCTTGGTCTGGTCTCCGCCTGACTCCCAAAAACAGCAAGTCTGGCCAACAAAAACACAGAAAAAGGCAACAAAATGGCAACCTGTAAGGCTGCTGCTTTTGTAGTGTGAAATGTTTCCCACGGTGGAGTTTGAAACAGGAGATGAAAGACATAAATCTGAAAATTAAGAGATGAGGGCAAGACAGAGAGGTGAGGTGAAAGACGCAATGATTTGATGGATGTATTTTGTTGAAATGTTGAATAAAAGCAAAGGAGAATTAATTTTTTATTAATGATAGTTATGAAAGAATTATTAATAACAATCATTGAACTAGGATATATTTGCCTTTGTATCATTCTCAAGCTACTTTATTTAAGAGGAAAACATAGATTTATAAGCTGCTTTCTGAGATAACTGATACCTGACCAAAACTAAAAATTCTTCAGTGGTTTGCCCTTGGCTATGGCAATTCTGAGCCTGTCTTCGTTTAAGGCCAGTCTGCTTTTAGAATGGAGAAACAGGAAAAGAGTCACAGTGCTGCGGTTCATTCTTCAGGCCATATTCACTTGACCACACAAAGAGTCCATTTTCAGGCAGAAATTTTATGTGTTGTGTGGCAGACGGTGCAAGCAGAAGGAACAAAAAAGATTTACTGTGCCTGTGTCTATTCAGGGGAGCTTTGGATGATGGTTCACACTCTTGTTGACATGCTTTTAAAGAATTGTTTTTGAATGAGAGTTATGATAGATAAGTTAATTATATTAGGAATTAAATTATATTTTTTTCAGCTGTAAGAAGACTTGCAGTGCCTTGTAAAAATTTCCTTTCCTTGAACTTTTAGAACAAACTTCTACATATTTTACTGGGAGTGGACTTGATAGATCAACGCAAAGTTTGACGTATAACCTTCCTAGGTGAGCAGTGGTTTAATAATAAAACCAAATAAAAAAACTGGAACACAATGACAATTTTTTATTTTCTTAACGTAACAACAAAAGTAAAAGTTGTAGTAAAGGATGCAACTTTGGAAAATGTAATTTGTTTTAACTGAAGCAACATAATTTGTTGGAGAACCAATAAATATGAAAGCTTTAAGTGAGTTTAATTAAAGAAAAAAACATATGTAGTCAAAGTTAATTCAGCTAATATATCACTTTCTCCCTGATGTGATTACAATTAGCTTTATTAATGAAGATGTGGCTTGTTTAATATAGGCCTGTAAAAATAGATCACCTTATCCTCTTTGCTTTTCATTGACAAAATTCAACATGTAGCATAGAAACAAGACTAAAAACTATTAAGGCAAATATTGTTTTCTTTGAGTGTCTTTAGCGTGCAATAAAAGTGTAATATTGACCTCTTATGGATTTCTTTCAAAAATGTTTTTTTTCTTGTTGACAATATGATGAGTTAACCTCATATTGGATTTCCCAACTGTGGAACAATAAAGGATTTTTCTATTTAGATTTATATCTTTTTATTTCTACCATACAAGCAATTACAAAAGAAAAACATCAGAAGCAACAATAATTAAAGCAAACTATTTAAAAAATCTTTGTTGTCAAGTCCCCTGACTTGTGCTAGTGTAATGGAGAAATATGTATGTGGGCAGGGGTTCGTGTGGTTGCTGCACCACCGAGTTAGCACTTGAAGAACCTAACAATGGCCCATACATATCCTGTGCCTGTCAAGCTCTTGAAGACTGCACACAAACACTTTAAAGTTAGAGCCACAATTCCACCCTTTTTGGCCTTACTGTTCCAGGTTTTGTTTCAGCTAAAATAATCCTTTTTGTCGAGACTTGAAAGCAATACTCTCCTATGTTTCAACTGAAAAGACCATTTTTAGATTCTTGTTTTTTACTTTGTGTTTCCTTCTTTTGGTGGGGATACAAAATCTTAAACCAATATACACTTTGATCCTGTTCCTTGGAGGGTAAACAAACTAGATTTTAGATTCTAAATTAACCAAAGATTGATGTTATGCTGAACAATTATGAAGTTCTATGTTAGGATTTTTTTTCTCACATTAAATGCAAACAAATAAATTAAAGGGCTAGTTCAGAAATTTTTAAGTGATGATCGACTAAAAACTCAGGAGTAGGTAATATTTTACTTGCTGAGATAGCTTTCTTAGTGTCTTCATTTGATACAAATCCAGGTGGCTGAAAGAAACCTTTAGTCAATATGGATTTCAATTGTCTTAAAACAATACCATTTTGAAAAATAACAGAATGCTATGAGCAAATGTGTCTTTATAAAAACTCAAAACCATTGTCATGTTTGCATTGGGCTGGGTAAGTACCTACACAGAAGGCAAGCATTACACACTGAGTAGGGTTGGGGAAATTGTGCCACCAATGATTTTTCTGTTGGAGTCAGGCCACGATACTGGGACATCAGTATCAGTTGCAGTAAAGGATGCATGTTTCTGGTTCCAGAAAAGTATGTTCAACCAGATATAAATTTAAGGATCTGTCACTTTGACTGAAAATGTTTTGCGACCTACATTCTTAGTATGTGTTTCATCCAGGAAAGTACTGCCTCACCACACATAGCTTTATTTATTTTGTATTTCTTTTGGCTTCTAAATAACTTCCATATGCAGATGTAATGACAGTTGAAACATTAATTATATAGTGTTTATATAAACTGCTATGATAGTTTCCAGAATAGGTGTGCTTTAAGACAGTAGAATTCAAAAGTCAAAATGCTCACACACTGTTAAATTTGAGAAATATATTGTCTGATATTTATATGACAGACCATAGGGCAGACACCTTCCAATGAATAAAATTTTATTTAAATCAGAAGTGGTCCCAAGTGTCTGCCTAATCATCGCCAACTGTCAAAAAATTGTACAAAACTCACAAAATCAAAATTGAATCATTAAAAAAATGTAAACAAATATAGAGGATAGGATAATTTATGCATCAAAGAACCAATCCAGTTTACACTTTCTGTTAACATTACTCAACTAATATGAATTTATTACTTGCTCCCACTGAATACACAAATTCAGTTGTCTACAACAGGTTACAGAATATCACTTAAAAATCCTTAATGAACCCTTTTAAGTCTAAGCTGTATACGTTGCCTTTTTTCCTAATGTCTCATTGAGCAATCCTTCTCACAGACAGAAAGGGAGAGCTGGAGGCCACCTCAGCACAATTCTGCATTGGGAAAACACCCTGCTGACTGCCTTAAACAGGATCTCACTTTTGCAAAACTCAGGAGAAAATTAGTAAAGCAGTTTTTTTCCCCCTTGTGGCTAAAACATACATACCTGTATTCCGTGCCTTGTTTTCCAGGAATTCAATTTTCTCATAGTCAGTCTGACTCCTTAAAAGAGCAACAAGGCCAAAACATCTCCCTCAGCTCTCCACAATGGCAGCTTTTTTGGAAGGAAAACAAGCTCCTGCCAATGTTCTTTTTAAGAAAACCCTCAGAGCACAAACGGCCTGTGCTGCTTGGCCAGTGCTGTTTGCTTTAATGGGTCACAGACAGACTAACCCGAGCAGAAATCATTTTATTGCCCAAATTTGGACCAGGGCTTTTTTTGCACATTTGAAAAAAAAAAAAAAGTACTGTTATTGGGTTCAACAATGTAAAGGAGGACCACCCATGCAAAATGAACGCCATGATGGCGCTCGCCGTGCTTGCTTTTGTGGTGCAAACTGACCACGTCGTTGCTGACAGGGAAAAGAGGGAACAGTAGTCCCCGACCAGTAGAGGGCGACCCATGCTCTGAAAAGACTCCAGGGAAATTTCTAGG
Source organism: Alfaro cultratus (assembly GCA_903066825.1). Classification (NCBI taxonomy): domain Eukaryota; kingdom Metazoa; phylum Chordata; class Actinopteri; order Cyprinodontiformes; family Poeciliidae; genus Alfaro; species Alfaro cultratus. The sequence continues at coordinate 121,532 of CAEFZX010013601.1, read as the reverse complement.
CCAACATGAAATCTCCCTCCAGCTTTCTCAGAGTGTCAAAAATAACATCTCCCATTACTTTCTTGGGTATAAGGGAAATTTAAGAAGGATGGTATGAAAACCTCCTGCCAACAAGAGCTAAGACTAAATGTAACAGTAGAATCTGCTAGAAGATTTTCTCTACTCAATGCCTGTGTGACTGGAGGGAGAAACATCTTCTTTAGATTTCTCCAACATCCCTGTAAAATCCAATTTATTTCTCATAATGGTTTGATGGATCTGAGATGGTTATCAGTCGCCATAAAGCTTTACATCTCAAATACCAGAGCAGAAAAACCATAAGAGGTCAATTCTCCCCAAAGTGGAGAAACATATACTTTATGTCAAGCAATGTATATTCAAATATGTATTAAAAAAACACACCACAAAGCCACCAACAGCACCATTCCCCCACCTTTCTCTATTGTTCCCATGGCAAGAGCCATCAGTGACCAATCCAGGGCTGCCACCAGGACCTTGGTGGTCTGGAGAGTCTCTAGGTGGTATGGCCGCAGGCCTGCAGAGAGTAAACAGGAGATGGAGGGACGGAGGAAAGGGGATCGAGGGATGAGAATGTGGAGTCAGCAGACTCTCCGACCTGCCTAGGGAAAGAGGAAAGCCGTTAAAGCTTGCAGATTCAGAGCTCATGCAAACAATGGACTGCCCAGAAACATAGCTTAGTGAGTAAGGCATTTGGCCAGACAGAAAAGTTACTCAAATGTCTTCTGAATTAATACCGCTGAATCCACAAACCTGTGGTTTTTGTTCATATGTTGCATAAAATGTTCTCACTTTTTATTCACTTACCCCAAAATTTCCTTCAAGCACCAACATAATAATAATAATAATAATAATAATAATAATAATAATAATAATAATAATAATAATAATAATAATAATAATAATAATAAATACAAATCCTATAGAATGATGTTTCAAAGAATCTGAGATTTGCTTATTGATAGTTCCTCCTCTTTGTCTCAATTAAACATTTAGTATTAGAATTTTTTGCAGGTGAAAGTTTTGTTCAGAAACATTAGAAAATTCAAAATGTGATTCCGTTAAAGAAGAAAATCTTTACGTCTCTTTCTGAAATGGCTGATAGGAACAGTGCTAACCACATTTTCACAATTGTTATTGTGAAAATAACATTACTATTTGTTATGAATTTGTTAAAGCAGTATTCAGTATTTTAAGATGTGCACTTACTCTTAACTGTGTGACATGGCTACCTACATACAGGTTCAAAATTATTCATACCCCTGGCAGATTTCATTATAATGAAACAAAACAGGCTGTTACTTTTCATAGGTCCAAGTTTCTTACCTCAATAAATAAAATTTTGATTAAAAATGGTGTTGTAGTTTCTTAGGTTTTTTTGTCTGATATTAAAATGTGAACAAAATCATACAAAATAGTAGGACAAATGCTTTCTCACTGTAATGTACATCCATGTGGAAAACAAAAAGCTGGTACAATACCTACATTTTGTAAATGTGCTGGCACATATACATTTTCTAAATTTAAATCTGTTTGAAAGACTTTTCAGGAAAGTATTGATCATTTTAATGAAATATCCTAAACTATTTTTGACAAATTGCCATGATTTGAGTTTTTCTGTGTGTTTATTTTCAGTTTTCTGTGTCCCTGAGTCTCCTTGTTGTCCTGTCTTCCTCTTGATTGTTTCCCAGGTGTGTCTTGTTCCCTGATGACCTCTTGTGTATTTAGTGTCACCTGTGTCTCTGTCGGGTCCTTGTCGCATGTCGTATGTTTAGTCGTGTGCTGTCTATTCTGTCCTTCGTATGTCCAGTTGCCACCACTGTTGAGCCCTGGTTTCCGCTCAGCTGTGCTGCCTAGATTGTGGATTGTTTTTGGATTCATTGCACCATTATTTCACCATTAAAACCATCATTTTCACTGCCACCTGGATCTGCTGTGTTTCCCTCACCGCAATCCACATCATCTCATGACACAAATAATATATTTTAAGAAGCATTTCTAAAATAAAAAATTGAGCTATCAAAGAAATAAATATACATATATATATTTCTGCCTATCTCCAGCTATATATATATAAGTGTTTACCAATTGGAAGTTGGAAACTGATTTGTAAATAAGTGTGGAACTCTTCAGAGTGAAAATCTTAGGCGACTGTGAAATGAACAGCAAATATCCACATGTTATACATAGCACCTGTTTCCAATAATATTAACCCTGTGGGTGATGACAGGTTGAGAAGTGATTTACCTTAGTAGGCTTTTATTACAAATCTTTCCTTCGCTGTTCCCTCTGCTACTTAAGGAATCAGACAGGCCTTTCTGTGGGGAACAGAGACCCCTCTGCTAAAGAGCTTCCAACCAACACTCATGATAAAGATAAATGAGGTGAAGTAACATGAAGAATTTGTTGTTCTTCAACTGACTCACAGAAATGTGTTTTGTTTATAGGAAAAATAATCTGAAAGCTTCCAAAAAAATCACTCATTAGAGCAACTGTTCAAATAAAGTAAAAACCAATATGAACAAATAAAATCAGCAGTCAAAACAAATGAAAAAATAAACTGCAGCTACAGCTAACCACAACAGCAAACTGTGTATTTAGTTGAATTGTCCTTTGAGAATTTACACCAATTACTTTTTCATTATTTTTGTTCAGAATCCACATCCAGTGTAGCATACTTAGTCCTTGTTTTCCTAGATTCAGAACCAGTCATCTGGGTTCTGTCTCTATTAAATGTGCCAAAACAGAAAGCAAAGATTATTAGGAAATATATGTATCTAATAGATGTACTCCCTTCTCACATTTTGACAGCACCAGTAGTTCTGGTAGACTAATGGCATGCTTCCTGTGGAGGGGTAGGTATGGGGGTGGGGGGGATTCACTACTGCATGGGAAGTCACAACCCTAACAAACAGTTGGAAATAAGGAAGGCAGACATAAACTATTGCACTAAACTATTGAAGTTAAAGAGTAATGATGTAAGTAAATAATTTTATGTAGCACCTCAAAACATGTCAAAAAAAATTCCAAGGTACTTCAAAGGGAAAAAGGAAGAGAAAGGATTTAGAGATGACATACATAAAATTGCAAGACAAAGAACAGAACCCTGCGGAACTCCTTGTTCAACAAAAGTGAACAAAAATAAAATTCTGCTTAACGAGGATTATTGAATCAATAAAAATGTTTACTCCTTACAATACACTTAAAACACATTTTATATCATAGGTAAACTAGATGAAAATATACACAATATACATTTCATAACATTTCATAATATTTGATCTTCCTCTTGAATATTGCTGGGAAATGTAATGAAACCCACATTGTTGGACTTACTTCCCGTAAAGCTGATAGAAATTATTTTAAATATAACACAATGTTTCTGAATTCAATCTGGAGAAACAGGCGAGAAACAGCAAGAAATACAAAAAATGACAATGATTAGATTGAAACTATCTTCACAATGCAGCTAGGATAAAAAAAAATCTTATATCTTAGAATTAATTTTTACCACCTTAGTTGTATATAGCTATGGTATAATAAGTGGGTTCGTGTTGTAAATACACAGAATTTTGCCAGGGCAAAAATTGATTCTTTTTGATCCTAAAAAGAATCAATTATGATTCTTTTTAGGATGTTTGCATCCAGTTAGGCGATTAGGTTTTGAACCACTCTGTAGTTGCTCTAAAAACTCCACTTAATTAATCATTTCAAGTAATTATTTGATACGAAAGCTCATTCAAAATATGCAAGATGTAATTGGTAACGTTTGTTGAATCTGGGCGTCTTGCGATATTTAATAGTATCATGCAGCATTTTTGGGAGGCAAAGAGAAGACCTAGAAGAAAAACAGCTGTGTTTCATAAAAGTCAGACCAGAATTTAAAGCATGCATGAATTACCTTTCTCTGGTTCTCTCTCTCTCTCTCTCCCTCTCTCTCTCTCTCTCTCTCTCTCTCTCTCTGTGTGTGTGTGTGTAGGTCATTTGTGTGCTGAAGCACAGAGCATGAAATGGCTCTAGATTGGCTGTGTTTGCCCTCAGAGGAGCGCTTTTTTGAGATCATATCCTAATCCCTTGGAGAGGCCATCCACTGGGTCGCTGCTTATTCAATTAGTCTGAAGCCAAGGCTGTAAACATGGTAGGGCGAGAAAGAGTGTGAGAAAATGTACACAGAAAGGGTGGTGGTCCACATGTCTGTGTATGTTGGAGGTGATGCGGTGGGGCAGTTGTGAAAGCTTCATCCCATCTTCATCTCCTCTGGTCGACTGATTATGTTTCTTTTATCGTGTTGGAAGGAAGAAGTGGGAATCAGAGTACAACAGCATGAAAGTAGCTGGAAAATATTTGGTGATATTAAACTGTTGCTAAGTGCAGATTAGTTGTTCTGCCAGAGGGTGGCGCCTACATACATCTCATGCATAGATGTAATTAACTTTCTGGAACTTGCTAAGAGACACAGGAGTCTGTGCCTAAAGCCCTGATTATAATAACCAGGAGCTGAAAGTTTTTGGAAGATCTGTAATCTATATGACTTTCATCAAATTGAGGGGTTATGCTTCTTCAGGGGGGGAGCTTGAGGAAGTAGGCCTATGGGGGAAGTTACACTTTAGAAATGAGAATAGCCCACAATTTTACTGAACCGACACGTGTAATTAAATTTAAATCAAAATCTCTTGAAACTATTTGTAAGAAATCCAATATTGTAATAATAATAATAATAATAATAATAATAATAATGTTTTTAATCATCTTTACATGTTTACTTCGTTTATTGTCCTAAACGAATAGCATACATTCGTTGAGTTTGTTGTAAGGACAGTTTGTAAAGTCACAGTAAAATGTAATAATGCAGCATTTTAAAAAAATAAACATAAAAGACAGTTTTTAATCCTACACATAGTTTTACTATTGTTAGTTATAGCGTCCCATTACATGACCTTTCGATGGTACCTGACAGTTTCCATCAGTTATTGCATCTCCTCATCACCTGAAAACATTCCTGCAAGCTCCATCTGATTTTTAAAACATGGTGTCTTGAATGGCATCTGTGGAAAAAGAGGGATATTTAGGTGTTACAGTGAACTGATAGACACTGACATGTAGACTAAACAAGGTGGAGATGATGACAAGCTCTTTGGAAACCAAGCATGGAAAACCAACATTGCTGTCAATCTAGAGGTTTACTGACTGTGACATTAGTTGCCATGGGCATCTCCAAGTGAAACTAAAACTTTTTTTGACCGCCAATTTTCATGTAAAGAAATGCTATGCATGATGATGTTCCACCTTCTACAAACTTCAGATTTTGCCACCAGAAAGAGAAAAATAATTTATTTGCAAGTTGCTAAGATGTTTTGGAAATGTTTGAGGTTGTGGTGTGAGAGGCTTAGATATTCTTTAATATATATCACTATATATGTATTTAATACATCACTAAAGAGAAAGTTACTGTGGAAGAATGGTGTGAATGTTTTATTTTACTATTTAAAAATTCTTTATACACAAGCATTGTAGGAAAGAATTGTTGATATCAAAGTGGATTATTAGTTGATGTGCTTGCACATTTCTGCCCACATCACAGTAACAATGCTGGTCGGCGCCACAGCAGGAATTCTGTTTGCAGCACCAGTAATTTGTTTTTAAAATGTCAGGCTTTGTCACAAGAAATCATTCACCACTGTAGAATTGGTCAGATTGTTCTCCAAGCCACTGCTATCAGGCAACAGTTCTCCTGACTTTCTTCTCTTTAATTGGGTACACTGCAAAACCATAAAATCTCACCAAGTATTTTTGATCTTGTTTCTAGTGCAAATATGCTTGAAATAACACAAAATAAACTTGAAAGTATCTTTTAAGCAAGATATGGGAACTTGTTTTAAGTAAAGAATTCCTAAATTCTGATGAAGAAGCACTTTTTACTTTTTAAAAAAAACAATATTAAGTAATTATTTAAATAAAACTGCTTCCTATATCACGCTGAAAATTAACTTGTAAGTCAGTTTCGTCTTATTTAAAGTGCACTAAGATATTTATGAAAGAAACTAGACCAGAAATACTTGGTAAGATTTTGTAGTTTTGCAGTGCACACGTCCATATAAATCTGTCCTCTACACTTAAATTCAACGAGGAGATGTTACTATCACTACATTTGTCTTTTGTGCACAATGTGTTATATGTTGCTGCCGATTCCAAATACATTTTGGCAACTTTCGGCTTCAATCTGGCCGACCTTGTGCCTACCCTGTTCTGTTCTTGATTTTTTTGCATATTTCGAACATGGAAATAGTTATATGGATTATGCTGCAGCCTGAACATAACTGTGGAAATGTTGTGTAAATAATGGTATATGCAGTTTAAAATCGTATGGCTCCTTTTACCTGTCTTGAGTGTTGGCCTCACTAGACATCATCGCAATAGGCACATTTTTTTGACCCAGCTGAATAAAACAAGAAAACCGCAATCAGACGAGGTACAAATGAGTGTGGCACAACATAGACATTTGAAAGCTCTCCTTGCTGTGGTAGGGGGCAAGCTGCTGCCAAAAGTATTTCAGCAAGCCAGGGTCTGTCAGACCAAGCAGTCCAGAGTGCATAGCTTACCGGAAACCAGTGCAGTTTGATTGAGTTCCTGTTATTGACTGCTTTTTTTGTGGAGTGCAGAGCTCTGCCAGGTTATTTTTTTCCCTTCTGCCAGCTGTCAGAAGACAAACTGTACAGAACTACACGCCCAAGCCAGTCAGGGGCCCCCTTTAAAGTTTGGAAATGTTTCTTTCAATTGCAAGCACATAATGTTCCACAAGCTTTTGATTTTGGCTTTTCTTTGTAATAAATACGGTTGTGAGGAAGAACATCTGTCAGTGCTTTATCTTAGTGTTACTTCCGTGTATTCCATGGCAATAAGGTCGAGGTGTCCCCCAGACAGTAAATCAGCCCAGGCATTGGAATTCTCCTGTTCAGATTAGGGCTAAATAAGAAGAGATGGAAGAAGTACAAGTTATGCGGTGAGAGGTAATGCATTGTTTGGCTAAGATCCCAGGCCACATTGAGGCTGCTGCTGGCTAGAAAGCATGAAAGATGTGTTTGTTGTACAATAAGTCGTAGCACCATTGCCATCTGGGTATAGACCTTCGGTCAGGACTGCACAGACATATGTGCTTCCCTGCGCCAGAAATAATAATAATAAAACAAAGGGGCTTATTCATTCTTACTTTTCCAACATGTATTTACTGCTGTAGAGATGTTAAAGATTCAGTGAGGATTAGCAAAGTCGCTTTTTCTATTTAATGTCAAAGCAAAAGGGCTTTGACATTAAAATCCACTGAAAATAGCACCCAGTGGAAATAAATGAATCATGCAGTGCTGTTTAACAGATACTTAAGAAGAGCAGTGAGTAAATTGCTTCCCTTCCTGTTGTGTCAAAAATGAAAGTGGAAATAGCGCTCCTTATCTCATATATGTTACATTGGAGGAGAAAACGTGGAAAAAAATTGAGTAATTGTATTTTTTTCCATGTTTTCTACATTATTATTTGTTTGACTCAGTGTTTTCATTTTGCAATCACAAACTGATATAATGTCCATCTCTGCGTTATGTCTAGACAACCACATCTTTCAAGCGGCACTTTTTTCACACTATCCCTCTCCACCCACATCCTATTCCGGCTTCTCTCTGTAGCAAGCCAGGAAAAAATACAATAGAAGAGAGCATCAAACTGCCAAGACATTTGATAGAAAAAATAATTTAATTTGTTTTCCAAATGAAAGCCCAGTTCATGATGTTTGCTGTTTATATTCGAAGTTGTCATTTTGTCCATTTCTGTTCAGAATATTGTATAAAAGATTTTTTTTTTTTGTAGTATCTAAAAATTTCTTGGAACAATTCCTCCTAAAAATGCTGAAATCTCACTAATTAAATTAGTTAAGTTTCTAATTAAGAAAGATTTGAAAATAGCATCAATTTAAATGGAGACACAAGTTTCTATACTCTTCTGTAGCTAGGAGTCCATAACATTGTTTAGCTTCTGTGCTTCTGTCTTTGCCGACTGGTTGATGCCAATAGCTACATAGAAGATTTGAATATGCTGGATGCTCTTGCTTGTGTAACTCTACACCACATAACTTTTACATCAAATGAAATTATGGGTAAAACAGCTACGGTGCTGGAATTCATGAAAATGATTTTCGCTGATTCCACATCAATTTCAAGGCACAAATAAACCACCTGTCAACAAACAGGGCTATCCATTAGGAGCAACCCAATGGTGCTGATTGCTTTTGGCCCTGACCCCAGCTGTTTGTTTATTCAGGGCATGGTTGCCAGTGGGGGGCTGGAGGGCGGAGAGGAATAAGCTAAATTCTGTAGAGTGGAGATGTGGTGAAGGGTGCAGCCATCCTCTATGCCCTCCACCTAAAACTCACACAAACACCCAGTCAGTTTCTGTGTGATGGGCTGAAGCCAGGCTCCTGACACACTGCCGACCCACCGCCTGCCTGTACTGCTTGAGAGGGGGGATGTGTTGATTCAGCTGGGGGAGGCTGAGGTGCAGAGAAGTCAAGTGACTTGACCGAGGTCATAGCACCTCTCTCAGCCACACACAAACACACGTAATTTCATGCGCACAGACTCATAATTCTCCGTTACACTCAGATGCACACATTGTCAGCTCTGGTGGGACTCATGGAAAAATTCACCAGCTTTCCTTCTTCAGCTTTGCCCGGGAATTTGTTTATGAAACACCCCTCAGAATGCCAGTTCTTCCTTCCTCTCGTGAATTATATCATGCTTTCAACATGGACACACTTTTAAGTCCAACTTAGGTCTCACCTTTTCTTGTTATGGTAGCTGACCTAATTATTTTCCAGAGCCAAGAACAGCTAGGGAAGGTGGATCAAAAGTGAAGTCAATATCCATCTTGCTGCTGAGACTTCTCATTGTTTTCCTTCAGTACTTTCCCTGTGGGAGATGGATTTGAACAGTGAGTCATGAGCTCATCTTCTACACACCATGCATTTTGCTGCTGTCACACAAATTAACCTTCAAATATCTAATGAACTTCTAAATGTTTTATCATAGGTTGACAGGAAGAAATCAGTGTGCTAAACTCGATCGCTTCTTCTTCATGCCACAGCAGAGGTCTCATATTCTAAGCATTTCAGGCAGCCAACCCAAGCCCCTCTGGATGAACCTGACTGTGTCTCCATCTTCTGTCTCTGTGAGGTTGTGTTGGACTGACTACATGCAACTTTTCTTTGTTTCCATCCCATGAGTCAGCTTGGCAAAGCCCAGCTGTTTTTAATACAGACTGAGCAGTTCCTAAAGAAGATTGATGAGACTTTTCACATGCATCCAGACAAATGGTAACAAGGAATATTCTCAGCTGTGCCAGACAGCGCACGCACTCCACTGACAGGGGTAATGTTTGAGTTAATCATCAGGTGAATAAAAGAGGCGGTATGTAAACACGTGTATGAAGAAAAAATGTTTTAGAAGTGGCCTATTTTGTTCTCAATGTAAAAAATAGAATATGTTTTACTCATAACAAAATACTCATTTTAAATCTGACACTGAAAATGTAGCAGGGAAATAAATCAGTAAATTAATTATATTTGTATACACCCACTGCACCTATGAAATTACAAGAATGTGTTACATTTAAAACATGTCTGAATCGGTACAAGTTCTCTCCTGGATTTGAGGTAATTCATAATTTCCATACTATCGAGTACACCAGAATATAAGCTGCATTCACTAACTCTAAAAAAGAAGAAGAAAAAAAACAACATTTAGGCTGTACTTGCCTAGAAACTGTAGGTGTCCATGTTGAGCATACCTACTCCTCTTCTGGATGTCAGAGACACAAGACCTGAGTCTGGCCACAGGACGGAGGAAAGCTCCCTTTAAATAGGCAGGTTTTGTTTTCCTTTCTCATTATATAGTATAATTTGTAGCTATGGATGTGAATCGCACTTGCATGGCATATTTGTGTAGGTCAGTTACTGACCATCAGGAGCGTGGTGGGACGTTGCTGCTTCTGTGTGCCAGGCACACAATGGTAATAGTAGTAATTTTCAAAATAAATAAATAAATACACAGATTTGTATATTTTATTATATATTTTTTTACAATCTTAAATTTGAATCATATTAGTTTTGTTATCAGAATAGGTTATGTTACTTGTATTCTTTTTTTTCTGTATACGTTTATTTTTGCCAAGTTTAGACAGTAAAGTTTTCTCACCCTCACAATTAAAAATAAAATCAAAAAAGGAAGTGTACTTACTGCTATTTGATTTGTGTACATTTATCTGATGTTAAATATCTTAGAAATTCTTAATTTTACAACAAAATTACAGTATAAAACCTTGTGGTCAAGAATTCTAATATTGTAGAAGCATTTTAATTTTGCTGCCAGGTTTGCAAAAATCAGGCTAAAGTCTTAAGTCTTAATTAATCTCAAGGTAAGAGAACTACAAGGGGCTATGCAGCCAGCATAGCCTTTTTTCTCTGTTTTTAGTTTTTGTTTTTAAGTAAGTTAGCTGTTTTTGATCACCTTTCCCATCTGTGAAACACAACACAACTGACTTTGTGTGCACGGGAAGTGCTGGCACCAGTCAGTGGGCACTGCGGGGTTTTTTGGTCTTATCAGTCACCAGGTCACATGGCAGACTGACGGGGCACACAGAGGCAGGAACGCACTGGGACCGAAGTGGGCAGACACAGTGGGGGGAGGAGAGTGGACTGTGGGACTGCTCCATTCCCTCCGGTGAGGGTTTGTTCTCCCAGAGGAGTCCTGCTGTGCTAAACAAGCATGCAGAGGGGAGATAACAACAGTAGAGGATGAATAGATGTGAGTACAAGCAGAAAGCAGAATAACAACTTATGGCAGTCATGTCTACTCCTGCTTCCTCATAGTTTTTGATGGCCAAGCCAGTTTTAACAACCTGGGTGTAAAAACAGCATCAAAATAGAAGATTAATGTATTAGTAAAAGATATAATCCATAGAAAATGTGTAATTTCACAGCAACAATCTTCAAAATTAGTTCAAGTTTGAATCTAAATTACTCTCAGTTGTTTGCAGTGAGCATATTTCAGTGGCACAGCCTGGTTCTCTTCTGGTCTCACTTGTCTTTTTCCAGTGTTTTCTTCGAGTGCCTGCAATTCCTCAGGTTGCTGCTATAGCAAGGGAAAAGCCCACAGGGAGCCACTACTGTAATGCTAAACTGAGTCGCTTACCACTGTTTGCTTGGTACCCGCACACACTCCTTCCTTAAAATATCTATTACAGGTTTTCATCTTACTGCTGTTTAAATGGCCAAAGTCGGTCCTAGAGGGCCGGCATCCTGCGTGTTTTAGTTCTCTCCCTGGTTTAATGCACCTGGCTCAAATGATGGCTCATTAGAGGCCTAAGAAGAACACTGACATGCTGAAATAGTTGTTACAACCACCAGGGAGAGAACTAAAACATGCAGGATGCCGGCCCTCGAGGACCGACTTTGGGCACCCCCGACTTAGAGCTTCGTTAAGAACTATTTGAGGAACAATCATGTGAATAGTGATTTATTGAACTAGTGATGGGATTTTCCCTTTGTTCTTTATCCTACACATCTGGTGGATACCTGCAAGTATTTGGTGTATGATATGCATTTGGAACCATGACAGGCAGGTGTGGGAGATAAGTGATGGAGTGCATGGAATGGAAGGTAATCATGGGAAGAAAAATTGGCAAACATGGAAGACTTAGAGACCAAAGTAAATTTGAATGACTTGAAGATATTTTAGGAAAAAGAAAGCAGAAGGCTAATAAGTGCTGCATGAGGAGCTCGTCTCAGAGGGTTTGTGACACAGGAGCCAAAGCACCAGAGCTTCCTGCTCAGGATGTCAGTGAGAAAGGGCCACACCATGTTTGTCTGGACTGCAGCCTACTTCTTATTACAACTCCCTTTCTTCCTATTTCTCTTTCAATACCATATCAAATGTCAGTTTCCTGAAAACAAAATTCTTCAAACATTCTACTTCTGACAAAAAACTTTAACATTTCTTTCAGACTTATATTTAAAAGGGAACTTAAGTTTCCAAAGGTACATATTGATTTTTTTATTGAGATGGATAAGGGAGAACAAGAGATTCAGTCACAAACATTTATCACTAAGTATATGTGATACCAAAGACAGATGAGAATCCCAGCTTTATAATGATTTGTTTTAAAAAATGAGTAAACCCTTGTACTACTACACATTCTCTTTCTTAAACACAAGGTGATATCAACTCTACTCTAATAGAAATAGAAATATTTAACAATGGCTCATAGAGAGAAGATTGAAAAATATGATCAATGTTTTTATTTTAAGATTTTAAGGAGAAATTAGTAATGGTTGGCCAGTGAGGTTGAACTGATCAGAGTAAATCTCTTTTTAAGTGGTGTGTTCCACCATTTTGTCAACTATTCCGTTTAGATAGGCATCAATGTTGCACAATTTGTTCACTTTCATTCTCTTGGTGGCATGTTCTGGAAGTCCATGAGAGGGGAAACAATCTAGTCAAGTACAGTCGAGTGGTTTCCCTTGCAATAAATCACTCACTATGGACTCACACAAGCATCAGGATATTAACTCTTTGCTGTTTGTTCAGGGCAGAAGGTCAGGAGATAGCAACAGATACAACAAAATACTGATTATTCTTAAAAAAAAATACTTGAAGTAATTTTGCTCCTACAAATTTACTAGTATTTACTAAGGTCTAGTGAATCAGTGTACTCCCCTTCTTTGTCTTCTTGTGTCTTTATCAAACAACAAACAAGTGAACAAAAATGTCTTCCAGTCATACTATGGAATTCCAGCCATTCCCACTGAGTCTCATTTTCCTGCCTGCTAATGTAATCGGAGGGAAACAGAGTCGCCTTCTCAGTGCCTCAACCTCCAGATAAGACCCATTTATCACAGTCGTTCCTTTTCGGGCCACTCCGTACCAGATTGAGTCCCAGACCCTGTCCAGTCACTGAACCAGTCTCCAGAGAAACAAGGTATTGAGCTGAGGTCTGGCTTTTTAACTAATTGAAGCAACATTATCAACGTATGTTATAGATTTTATATGGTCATATTCAGTAATTATTTTATACATATGAAACTGGTACAAATTTAAATCCTTGAATGTCTTATTAACATTTCCTGATTTCTTGTAATGTTTCAAATATTTTTTTTTTTCTACTCTGGTGCATTTTGAAATGGAAAAGTGTCACACCTTTGATCTCATGAGAAGTGCATTTCCTTCTCACAAGAAGGAAATACATGACAATGCATACTTATAAATTTTGTCAGATTTGTCAGGAATAGTTCAATGAGCAGGCTTTAGAATAAATCTTCAGTGCAGACCTGCATTGAAGAAAACACACGCAAATACGGCTGCAGGGACCCATACACCCAAACACACACATACAGGATGCAGCAGGGTCAGAAAGGAGTAAGTTTAAGTCTGAGATAGCTGTGCCTGCTTTTTACCATCCTTGATTGAGTGAAACAAGGTTCTGTTTCGTTAAATGTTGTGGCAAACCCTAATCCTCTTGCTTCTTTGGTTCCAGGACAGGAGAGCTTTAGTCTGACTGCCTGTGAAGCCAGACTACATTAGCACTGGTTGTGACTGAAAAGGCTGCTTGTATTTCATGAGTCAAGCCTGGGTGGGTTTTTTTTTATCCTCAATGCATGGAAATTCTTAAAACTCTGGCATGGATTCAGGAAAACATTACCTGTGGCAGTATTTGCGGTGAAGAGGGTACTGATTGCCAACCTCCAATGGTCACTGATTCTGCACTGAGGCCTGACAGAGTTACCTGCTTGAGCATTCCATGTTTGCCCACAACTCTGGCAGCATGAGATCTAAATTGCCTGTGACTGTTCAGTGGGAAATAGAGTCTAGAGTCCTGCTGTGTTCTGAAATGCTTGCTTTGTCTCTTAAGACCACATACATTTATATACCTATAATATAGCCTTTAGGGTCTGTGACTTAAACAATAGTTCTGGCATAGATGTAAAATCTTTAATTCTTCATATTTAAAATTGATAATTCATCATTAATTTATAATTTATATAAGTTGAATGCACTGCAAATTCAGCCACATTAAAATTTGTAGATGTGCACAATAAAAAAATCATAATAAAAGAAATCATATTGTTTATTTTTCAGTACATGCTTTCTGTTTTGTGGTGGTAAAACTTATTTTTTTTTCTGAAGATAAATATGGATGCAAATATTCACCAAGAAACACAGGTTGCAGGGTAACATGGAAGTGGTAGTCTCACTTTTATCAGAGTCTTAAAGTGCTTTTTAACACTCTGACAAAACACATTTTGTTTTATCCAAGCCAAATTCCAGAAAACTCCAATTTCCGTGACTTGTCAAGTACACACCTAAGACGTCACGAGGCCATGACAGGACTACAACTTGTGTATCTAAAAAAAAACTTGCCCCGCAAGGTCCTCACATCTAAGATTTATACTGGAGAGTTTATTTACTGCAGTACTTCTCAAATAGTGAGGTCACACAGGGAGGTGTCAGGGTGGGTGTGAGAAGCAGGACTTTCGTATTGTTTTTATTCATGCTTGACAGATGAACAAGTCTCTGGGTTCAACATTACGTTGCCAGTGACTGTATATCTACCTATATCTAGATTCTCATGCCAACCTGACACACAGACATGTTATTGTACTGTCTCTGCAACATGACATTGCATTGAAAAATCAAAGATTTTTCATTGCATTGAAAAATCTGGATTGTGTTGAGGTAACAATTCTGAGCTAAAGCACAGGATTGTTTTTACATCTAAATGCAAAAAGTACATAAGTTGCAGCATATTTTCTCCCAAAACATCATAAATCATGAGCTTCATAAGTACAGAAAACAATGACACGTTCTATAAACCACTTTCAGATTTTAACACAGATTGTCACAACCTGACAAACTGCATCAATCTTTCAATTTTTACATGATTTCATGACACGTTTTCAAGAATAATATGTTAAAAACTGTAAATGGGTGAATAAGCCATGTATGGTGTACCGTATTTCCAGAGAGTTGCAAAACTGGAAAATCAGGTGACCAAACATTGTGAATTTACTTTTAGAATCAAGATGTTGTTTTTGTATTTTGAGATAAATGACATTTTTGGAGTTATGGGGTTACCTACCTCACAGCAACAATTACCTATCCTGAGATCCTGACGTTGGCCAATGTGACACATTATGTTATACAAAAACTGATACAAGCATATACATATGTGAATACAACACTAACTTGGAGATGAAGAACCTTTAATTTGCTGTCTATTTCAAAAGGGATCTTAAAATACATAGTAGTTATGAGAAAAAGATAGAGAAAAAATGTCACATTGCAAATTTGAAAATTTGCAATGTGAATGATTTAGCCTTACTGTCACAATGTTTTCTGTTAAAGCAGCAAACAGAAACAAGTATGTTAAAGTTAAAAGATTAAAGAAAGCTGGAATTTTAACTTTACTCACACACACGCGCCTACGCCCTCACACACGCATACTCACGCACACACACGCACACACACACACACACACACACACACACACACACACACACACACACACACACACACACATTGTTGTCTCTCATCATAGCAGACCACCTTTTTTGTCCTCCACCATACAGTAGCGGCAGATTTTCTACACAATTTCCACAAAAAACGATGAAAGCTGTTTATGAAAAGAACCTGATTTAAATTTTGTGATTGTTCAGAGCAAGAGGGAAAAAAATGTCAGTGTGACATCCTACAGTAGCGTGATGAGGGTTGGCCTATGGTATCCGGGTGGAGTGAGGTGGCAAGTGGTGTATAAGGAGGCCTGCGTTTCATCTCTGAGACAGAAAGAATAAGACAAAGAGCAAGACGGGGAGCAGACAGACAGTGGTGGAGCAGTAGAGCCAGCAGTTGGACCAAAGGAGACCGGAGAGGTGAGGGAGCGCAGATGACAGGAGCTTCCTCTGGGTCTGGTGCCTGTTTTCCAAAGGAAGTGCACGAGGCCTAATCTGTGGGCCCCAGAGGAGAGGGACCTGTTGGCCCCCGCTTATTGTCCACTTTATCACCTCCTGCTTTAGATGGGCTTTTCTCAATTTAGACAAGTACTTTTCATAAAATTACATTCTGCTTAAAGGGAATTGCAAGTTATCTATTTAAAAAGTATAAAAAGGATAAGCTAGATGCATTGCAAAATGAATTTCTTTGCATCAGTTTGTCCACAAAAATTAACATTGGCAACATTGCTTATTTGCATTGAATGTACCCACTTCTCCCATCTAGTATGATGTCAAGGTAAAGTCAATCAGGGAAAATAGTGTGGCTTGTGAGGTCAGGAAGTCAATGCTACCACTAGAGCCACAGTTTGTCAGGCTGTCACTTTATAATTAACAGCTGAGGAAGTACACAAACACACACAGACACACAATTTCTTGTCCACACAGAGAGCTTTTCTTCCGTTCCTCAAGAGGAGATTGCGCTTACTTAGATTTGTTTATTGCAATGTTTTAGTCCACCCCACAATTTCTTACTGACACCAGCTCTTACACTGATGTCAATCCGAGTCTTCTAGCCGTGCAGACTTCAAGCATGATGTAACATGCATAAATATACAAAAGCATATTTACAAATTTAAATTCACTCTATAAAAAAAAAAGTCAATTAATGTTTGTGCTCTCTGTTTTGCTAAACTCAATTACATCTGAGAATTTCTAGAGCTTTTGCATAACAGATATTAACAGAATCTTCTTGTTCTTCAGTTGACTTTGTTTAAAAAAAATGCACTAAGAAGTATTGTAACAGATTCTTTACATCCTCCTCCTCCTCTTGCTATTTTGGAGCTGTTACACACCCTTGCTCCTTTGTTCCCACTGATTAGCTGGTGCACTTCAGGGAGTTGACTCTGCAGCAGGGATGTCCGATGACCAAGACTCTTCCTCGGAGGATTGCCAAGACATCCAGGTGTTTGTATGGACAAACACACAGATACACACTTCCTCGACCCCATATCTTCACCTGCAGGTGTGGTCTT
This sequence comes from Alfaro cultratus, assembly GCA_903066825.1. Taxonomy (NCBI): domain Eukaryota; kingdom Metazoa; phylum Chordata; class Actinopteri; order Cyprinodontiformes; family Poeciliidae; genus Alfaro; species Alfaro cultratus. Next base: position 104,456 of record CAEFZX010013601.1, on the reverse strand, counting down.
TGCCTCCTGTTAGTTCTATTATGATCATTATCAGCATTATTGTTGTGGTTTTAACTATATTTCCCTAATTGCCATTTGTTGAACACTGTCACCACAGCTGCAAAGGCTGATTTATTGGGTTGCCTAGAAGCATATGGAAGTAAAGTGAAAAGTAAGACTGAACTACATGTATTTTCTTGCCAAATCTTCAAATCTAAAATTTTATTGCCATTGTTAATATAATCTAACCCATTTTTCTGTCCTGCTTGTTGTACCTGACACAAAAACAGACTTTATATCTCCAACTCCCTTTTATTTTATTCAAAAGGAGGTTAAGCTAAAGTTTTGGTCAGGTTCCTTCAAATAACTCATGATTTACTATAAGAACAAAACAGAAAAAAACAAAAAAACAGAGATGTCCTAATCAAAATGTTTGAACTATTTGCTGATTTAGTCCCTAAAACTTCACTTGGCAAAGGTGGTGAGAAAACATGTCTGCCAACAGTATATATGCAACCATTGTCTGTGCCAGAAGGGGGAGACAAATGTTCTGCACAACACTGTACTGTATATGTATGTCTATATTCAGGATTTCAACGAAAATGTCTGTGGAATTTAAGGATACCTAGCAGGTTAAATTCTACTAACATTCAATCAACAAAGTTTAACAAAATCTAAGACCTTTTTTTCAAGAAACTGTGACAACTTTAGCAACATACCTGGCAACTGTAACTGTTTATTGTGCTGTGGTGGTAGTTTCAGACAGGTCAAGCATTTGTAATAAAAAAAGATCCGACTTTGCTTGAGTCTTATGGGTAAGATCACCTACAATGCTCCAGACAATCTCCTCTGCTTTGCTACAACAGTGAGTGTTCTTCTTCCCTGTCTCTGTCACACACATGGACACATTCCTGCAGTGAATGTCAGCCCTTCTCTTACTCTGGAGCTATGCATCAAACAGAATAGAGATCTGACCTCAGCCCCTTTCAAAAGGAGCTTCTAATCCAGCATTCTTAACTCGATTACAAAGTGTCAAGAGGGATCAGAGAGACGCTCTCACCTGTCATCTCTCACAGCAGCGGGACACAACTCTGAGAAATGAAATCCTGCCAGACGCAATTGGAAAGCAGACAGGCGGGAGACAGCAAATGAGGGGCAGAGACACTGGAGATAGCATAAAGTAATCCTTCATACCTTTGCACATCAGAGAGACATCAAATTTGACAGGGTTTGTTGGATGTATTACATTTTTGTTTATCCATTTTCATGCTTTTTTTTATTATTCATTCATGATGCACACACTTCTATTTTAAGATTAGTTGAGAGAATTAAAGCTTAATCTGTAAATTATATTATGGTCAATCTAAACAAAAGCAAAAAAGTGGTCTTCCTGAAAATTAAGGAGTTCTTCTCATCCAGTATGAATCTGATAACACATCACTTCTGATGGGTCTATATGAGGTATGTGACCAAACGTTCATAGTACTGTATCCCCCCACCAGATAATATATTTTGTTCTCACTTACATGACAAACAAATCTGATCCCATGGAAAAACAAAAAATCACTGTGTCATTTTACTCCAGCTGTAATTCATATTCCACCTCTGTACTTTCAGCCATTTTATTTTAATACCTTTCTTTATCATATTGTATACAAACTATCTCATACCAATGTGCTTCACCATTAAATATCAGTGTGTTTCCACTGGTAGATTTGATTTTTTGTAATGGAGTTTGGCAAAATGCAAATGCAAATAATCTAATTTAATATTTTATATAATTGGGATATCTGATATTGGCAGGATTTCAACCCTATTGGTAACTTGTGCTCCTGTGTCAACCTGAAGATGAGGATAAGTGACTTCCACCTGAGACTTACTGGAGTGATTTGATGCATCAACTCTCTGTTTTCCTTTCTCTCGTTCCCGCCTGGCATGTTGTGTGAAGGCAGGAAGCCGCAGGATTCACCAGTGGCTCATTAAAACCCATTAAGGAGCCGAGCGCAGACAGGATGCTGGTAGTGAGTAGAGGAAAAGCGAGGCAGGGCCGAGGACACTGCTACACTTTCTGTCCCCTCGGCCGCACCCACCTATGCTGCCTTGCACTCGCGCTCTGTTATCTGCTCTGCACAGCACTTCCTATGGCCCCACACGTATTCCAGCTAGACCCTGCTTTTAGCTCTGCCAACTCACGTCTCACACCCCCTCTGACCTGAGTGTGTGATGAACTGGCCAGGCGATAACACATTTTTCACTCTGCTGGTCTCTCTATCTCTTTGTCTGACACCTTGCTTCTTGTTCACTCCCCTTGTTTTTACATCTTTTTGACCTTTCCTACCTCAGACCCGCTGCCTCATGTAGCAGTAGTCATCTCTTTTGGCACAGTGTGTTCAGTGATAAATGTGAAAACTACTGTAAAGGAACAGACGTCCAGTATACAAGTCGGCTCACTGTCTGGGGCCTCTAGGTCATTGAGTAATGAAAAAAAAGTTGGGCTTGTGTCTCTGTGGTGTCAAACAGAAGGCCTGGAAGGGTGTAGGCAAGTGTTATCAGCAGACTGGAAATGATGGATACATCAGGTGATATTGTAGATGTTTTGAAGTTACATGTGAATCATTTTTTGTTTTGAAGAATTCGAATGAAAATAAACTTTCTCAAAGAATCATCAAATATCAAAGCTACATGTTCCTAAAATCACACCATAAACTGCAAACAGTGAAAACAGAGAACATATTCTTTTGAATAGTACCTTACAAAAGTAAGCTTGACACTTTTACCCAGGATTTCCTGTGACAGGCACAAACCACAAAAAGAGCAGTGGAAGAAAATAGATTTCCCATTTCTTTAAGAATTTATTAAAAAAGTTACAACATTGCTGGTCTTATACTATGTCAGTTTTGTCTCCATCAGTTTTGCAAATCAAGAGACCTACATTCTTGCCCATTCTTCAGGGCAAAAAACTTCAAATTCAGTCAGACTGAGTGGAAGTCTTTGAACAAAAAATATAAATAAACATTAAAGCCTTACTACAGACAATTGAATTTGCCTTTTCAGCAAATAAACATGCTTTGTAGCTCTGACGGTATGTTCAGGATCCTGCAGGAAGGTGGAGTTGCACCCTATGTTCAAGTTTTTGTCACTTTTAACATATTTTCTCTACTGTATTCACCATCTTCTTTCATCTTCCCATTTACACTTGACAGCCATGTCTCAATAGGTTTTCTGCTTTCACACACTTTTTCCGCAATACGCATAAAGCCTGAAGTATTGTTTTACAATCTAACTCAGCTTTAAACATTTGCTGCCCTGCAAGGTGTGTTCCTCACAGTGTGCATTTACTAATTAGATTGCATCTTAAGGCAACTGGTTAAGGTGGGTTTTATTTAGGGGAATCAGAGTAGAGAGGATACCATGCTTTTTGCATGTAAATGATTTTAAATACAAAAAGTAAAATTTTTCATTGACATTCCAATAAAACACATGAAAGTTTGTGGCTGTACAAAACACAGGGAAATATTCCAGAGCTGTAAACACATGTGGAAGGCATTGTATAGAGTGCATTTGTCTTTCAGGTTGTTACAATTTCCTTATTCAATAAAATAAAAAATAAAAAAAACAGTACTTAATATATGTTTAAGAAAAAAATCTGTTGTTTTGTTTGGGCTCTGAGGATATCCGATAGCATCCTCTTCCTGCTTTTGTAAACCCCTTAAACTCCTCCTGTATGCTATGGTCCATTTCCAGAAGTGAATATTTGGCAACACTCAGGCATTGCTGTAGCTGTGTCCTCAAGCAGGAATTTCATCAAATGTGCAAACAAATTGTTTCGTCTAAATCTAAATTTAATGTCATTCAACTTTACCCCTCACACTTTATCGTGTGAAGCATAAACAGCGGGCTGATTGGCAGAGACATGACATTATGCGTTGTAATAAATGGAGTAATCAGAGACAGAATCACATAAGGAAACATTTTCTATTGTCTTTGCTTTTAATGCTTTTTCTTTTTTTGTTCAACCACATTATTGCTGTGCCTCATTGACATGCTGTGGTGCTCTACCCCCTTCTCTCTGTAATCATAAACTCTTGACATCATTGACCTCTTTAGTATTTTCAAGCTCTTCTGTTTCACTTCACTCTGACACCAAGTCTCAAGACTCATACTGGTCCCGTTTAGACAAAAAAGTTGGCTGAGGTGTCCCTTGCCAATAACAAATATAAACATAGCCCTGCCATTATCTGCTGCAGTTAACCAGGATCATGTTTTCTCCCCTGACTGCATGTGCTGCTTGCAGATGTGGTCATACCAGCTAATCTGTTTTCTCAACTGCACCATTTTTGGTATATGCAGTTGCAGCTCTTGAGTTTGGGAGGGTTTAGGGAAATCAAAGCACACCGCAAAGCATGATGGATATTTCATTAACCAGACACAGAATAAAGCTATTTAAAGTTTTTATTTTTTTATTTTTTTTTATTTTTGTCATTTTCACCTAATGCCAGATATTCAATAGGTCATTTTAAGGTCAGTTGGTTTCATAAATTCATCTGACAAAATAAGCCAGCCAAGTAAAATTACTTTAAAAGAACTTGCACAGCAGAGATGTGGGTTCAAAAAAATTTTGATCGTAAACTTGGTTTCTTGTCGTTCTTGCATTGTAATAATACTCCACCATACAAGTTTGCATCTTCCTAGTCTTTCTTTCAAAGAAGACTTCAGGTTCACCTTCCTGATAAAGATGAACCAAAAACAAATCATTGGCTGATTTCTGATGCCGATTTGTTAAAAACTTTGACATTCCAACACTGATTTTAGCCTATTTTCAATTCTCTTTAAAAACAACAATTAATAAGGAAAATAGAACAAAACTGATGATTAATAATTTATTATAGGACTTTGTATGTTATATTAGCAATTAGCAGAGTTAGCCTAGCTACCATTAATAAACCTAAAATCTCTATGTGAGCATGTTTGAGAATTTGTACTTTTGATGTCCAGAACACTGCCAACTTTTCTAAATTAACCACTTTTTGAAAGCTTGAAAGGACAAAGCAGAGAAACTCTCTATATTGCAGCATGAATGAACCACAGATATATCTCAACATGTTATACAGGAAAAGGTCAACCTGACAGTTGACTAGCACTGATCTGTTGGTTGTTTAGTGCCTGGCCACAGTTTAAATAAAAATAAAAAGTTTTGTAATTTCCATAATCCTAATGATCAAAGTGTGAGAACAATTTTATTTTTGAAAAAACAAAAACATCCATTGGTGCACTTGACATGCACAGTTCACAGTGGGGACGGAGCAACTGGCACACAGTTAGTTATGGACTTTGTGTCTACAGGGGTGATAGTGGGAAAAAAAATCCTTTTAACACAAAACACATATTTTAAACGAGTAATCCTTTATGGCTATGGGCACTTTATGTTCTTGTGGGCTCCTGGACAAAACACTGTGCATAACCTTTAGTCATCCATAGGTTATTACTGAGAGGGAGTCTAAGAGTAAAAAAATAGATCCTTAAATAATAGATTCTGGTGATTTTTGTGGATACAAATGGATAACATTCAGATAGGAGAAGAATAAACCCAATGAGAATCTATGTAGCATAAATTCTTTGGGCAGAGCTCTTAGGACCAATCCAAGATTCCCAGGTATGTTGAGTAATTCATCCTTGTTTTCAAGTAGTCTTTTCACTTGCAGTGATAGATGCAAACTACATTTCGTTGCTTGTACTTGTGACAGTGCAATGACAATAAAGTTGAATTCTATTCTATTCTATTCTATTCTATTCTATTCTATTCTATTCTATTCTATTCTATTCTATTCTATTCAATTCTAAATGGTGTAACATTGCAAAGAAGTTATTTGCTTCTACTTACAAGAGCAACAAAAATGACAGAAACACTTTATTTTAATTATGAACATTAATGACACTTTTAATGGTCATTACTGTGCTCAGCAAGTGTCATTGTTTTTTGTAAACTGAACTGTGTAAGCTTTTACAATACGAGTCATAAGACTACAGGACATGTTTTAGTTCCAGCATTAGTGCAGCTTTAGTTCCAGCAGCAGATGGTTACTAGATGGACAGTTTTCACTTTCTTGCACATCCTCATCATAAAATTAAACTTTTAGCCTTTATTTAAAACTCTAACCATTATATTGTCTGGGAATTCATTGATGTTGAGTGACAAAATGCCATTTTTAGCTTTTTGGGCAGTTTTTATTTAAATCTGGTAAGATACTTTGTGACTAGCACTGGCCAAGCCTGATGAACCAAAAATTAAGTAATTCCAGTCAGTTTCTCGGTGGATTTCTATACTCTAAATGATCATCAGTTAAGCTTTACTGCCACAGATATATTTGGACATGTTCAAAGATTTTGCAGCGGAGGAACTGCATTTCTGTGAAACCAAACGTAGGTGCCTCTGTCAGAAAAATACATGCAAGTCTTAGTCTAATATAAGCAGAGGCTCTGTTGGTGCTGAACATTCACTCAGCTTATATTGTCAAGAACTTGGAAGGCTCCAGGAGGCAGCAGTCTGAAGTATTTTCTGATTTATTCAGCTATAATTATTTGACCACTTGGGGCATTCATAGAGCATTGAACTTAAATACCCTGATAGTCAGGCTGTCCCTAAATATAGAATTCTATAAGAATTAGAAAACCACTTACTAATAATAACAACAACAATATTAAGCAACATGCAATAATTCATAAAGAATGTCTGTCAAAGCCCAAGAAATCCTAGGAATGGAATGAGCAAAACAATGATTTACTACGACAAGACAGTTAAAATCATCCCTGAAGTATTTGTCATTGTGGTTTCCACAATCGTCTCAATATGGTTTGAGTTAGTCTCCTGTCATTCTCTCATTTCCTGTCCCTAAATAAGAAAGCATGTATCCTTCGATCAACTACTTATATGGTAGCGACTTACAAACAGCTGGATGAGGACAGTCATTCCAAAGCTATTTGTCAAATGAGTAAATTAATGCAATATGCTGCCTCATCGTCTGTTTTCAATGTTTTCAGTGGTCTGGGAGAGTGTGTCACACGCTCAGACAACATTTTTAGCTGCTACTGTTTCATTTGTCAGTGCAAACCATGAGACATATGAAGGTTGACATTCTTTTGACAGGACTGAGGTTTCACTGAAGAAAAATAGCCTTTCTTCTCCCATGTGCACAGTGACCTGACAGGATCAAATCTCTCACAGGGGAAATTAATCAATCTGTTTGTGGTGACGAATCTGTTTGTGGTGATGGGGCCCTGAGCAGCAACATGGTGTGAGGTTCATAACTGGTGAGGCACTGACTTAATCATAATCAGATTTACAAATATAGACCCCCTGCATGTTATTGATTACAAAAGGAAATTTCGCGCATGCGGGCAACGCTGGAGGGCAAAAACACTATTCTTTTACATATCATCTATAGCCGCCGTAGAATATTTCCATTAACTCAATCAAACTTGGACATGTAGATATTATTAATTTCGTGCTGTGCTCCACAGCAAAGGCAAAAATCGTTAAAGTACAACTCAAAACCACGTCTTTCTCGCTCTCTTTATCGGCGCAGCTACGCGTAGGCTCGTTGCCATAGCAACTGACAACAACGGCACACAAAAAACCACTCAAATATTTCCCACACAAAGAGCAGAGCATTGAGTCTGTTGCAGTACTATGGTTTTAGGCTTAAAGTTTATTTTATTATTATTATTAATATAAGTGATTGCTGTGGTAAGAGGGGAAAATATAAATATATCGCTGAAGGTTCTGTATAGCTAGCTGGCTGTTACTCTCTCTTACTCTGCAGTTGTGGAGTCACAATGTCTGGGATCATGAGCGCCCCCTGCCATGAGGCAAGAAAACTGCCTGCCTCACCTCGAATCTCTTCTCTGACTTTTATGAACACGATAACCCACACAAGAAAAAAACATGATTATATGTACATTATATACATAAGCTAAATTATGGAAAATCAGTTCATACATTAAAAGTTTTTTAGCCATTTTATTGGCGGCGTACAGACAGGAGGATCATGCTCCCATAGAATGGCAGCCAGTGCAGTTTGCCAGAGGTCGCGCAATCCCAGGTCCGGGTCATCTCGCTGCTGCCTGATGCGCTTCTGAGCATTTGAATGGGAAAATGGGAAAATTCAGCGATTTTAAAGAAAAAAATAATCAGAATTGGTTAGGCTAAATTAAAAATAGGTACTTTATAGTACAAACCACAGTGTGAAAATGGCAAGATAAATTATTTTATCATTATATATTATTTTTCCATGATGACAAGCCTCACCTGCCTCCCCTGACTGCACATCACTGGCTCTGAGTATAGCCTGGATCCCAGCTGTGTGAGTGGGTTGGACAAATGAGGCCAACAAATTGTCTTTAAAGTTGCAGTAGCTGTTTTTTTTTTTTTTTACATATTGTTAAAACTGTCACTTTTTCCTGACAGTATAATATCAGACAGATAATCTGTAAAAATAAAAAAAATTGAGCTCCCACTGCCATTTACAGAAATGCACCGCTCCTGATCAGAAACAACCAATCAGAGCCAGGAGGAGGGTCTTTGCACTGTCGAGCATGCTTACACCCTCCCAGTTTGTATGCTACAGCTCTTTCCGCACAACAGAGCCTGCTCTGAATGTGCAGGCTAGTTATCATAACCACAGATGACAACATTCCATTATAGCCTACCTTTAATGGAATGTTGTTTCTCTGCCATTAACACAGCTGCAGCACTTATATTTCACCAATTATCTGTCTTGTGTTATGCTATCACAAATTAGAGACAATTTTAAGAAATTTGTTAAAAAAAAAAAAGCATTTGTTTTTCATGAAAGCTTTCCATTGCAGCTTTTAAGGTATGTAATTAAAGTCTGTGGGGAATTATCTGCAGCAATAAAATGCTGCTGATAGAGATCAAAAGGAGCTTGACAAGTGACTTTCAAAAGTAAATTACCCAGGAAAAGTTCTACTTAAACAAGACAGATGATTGTTTGCATAGTAAAGTGGATCAAAATCTTTGCCATAAGCTGAAGACAGAAAAAACCTGTCTCTTTGATTCATGGAGAAAATCTGCTCACTAATATCTTGCTTTAAAGAAACATTTGGCAGGATTACATTACTACTTATTTTTAGTTTCAACAGTTTCTAATGGGCTATCAAACCATGCTAAATTTAACCTGGCTGAAATCTGATAAGGACCTAATTCATTTTATCACTGCTTTTGTAAACAGCTAGCTAAGCTAAGTACAGTATGTGGTTTGAAACCTATGACTCTCAAGCCAAAGGTAATTAAAATGGTGTAGTGTTTTAAAATGTTAAGGTAATTAAAAATGCTAGTTTCAGGAGATGTTCAGTGTGTTTTTTTATGTAGTATCCCCAAGAAATTTCCAAAGCAGAAATACACCAATTCTGCAAAAAAAAAAAAAAAAAAAAAAAAAAAAATTCGTTTTTTTTCTTTTTCCTCTTATAAGATCAAACTCCACGTTTTTCTTTTTTTTTTTCTTTTTTTTTTTTTAGTTTTTATAACTATAGAATTCATGAAAATTTCAAACGGCACTGGACATGTCTTTTTTAGCAGAACGAAATTAAAGATATAAGTTTTGTCATTGTGAAACATCTCAAAATTCTCACAGATGGGACATTAAAGTCATTCAAAATTAAAACTGAAAAGATTATCTTTAAATGATGTCTCTTATTGTTGTGAAAATGTAATAGTCTGTAAAGTAAAAACTGTCTGACAGACAACCAACAGCAAGCTCTCTTTGACAACTGATCCCGTGTTATTAGTCAGCATAAGCCGCACTCTTCAGAAGCTCTTTTAGATGTAACTTGACGTGCAGATAGGTGGCAGCAGAGAGCTTTGAGGCCAAAGCTGCTGATGCCGCAGCGTCTGCTGCTACACAATAAAAAATGTCTTTTATTCCATGCCAGTTCTGTCTTGGTATCATTTCTTGGGACGGCCACACAAGTGACACATAAAGACATGGAAAAGAGGAGAAGAAAAAAAGAAAGACCAAACGGCAGCTGTTTTTATACAGTGAGTAAATATGCTTTAAATTATGCAATTTAAGGGGAATTTGTTGGGTCTCAAATACTGAAGTTCAAAGAAAGAAACGCTTGTTTTTTTTTTCGCTAATTTATCAACTTCATCATATATACTGTGTTCTGGGGAGTCTTGCAGTCGTGTCAGCATTTAGGCTCAGGGGAGTGATTTAAGGCGGCATGGCATGCTCATCATGCCCCCCACGCCTGACTGTTCCAGTTTCCGCTCAGAGTGTATGCAAACAAATAAAAGCGAGAAACTTTTTAATTAGCTGCAGGGCAGAGCCTGACAGCTCGTATTGTCAGTTATTACACAGTAACCAGGTATTACTCTAAATATTTGGAACGCTGTAAGGTAGAAACCACCAGGATGGGATCAGAGGTTATTGTTTATTTTCTCTTAGTTTTGGCAAAATTGCACAGTGTCAACTTTATAGTCAAAACGACAATTAAATGTATAAAATTAGCCGATGAAAAATGACTGAGGTCATAACCTCAGTTACTGGCAGTTTATTGAACAGGCCCAATGTTGCAACATACTTTATTGTGTCACTGCTTGCCCTCAGTCTGGCACCTTGAAACAATGTTGAGGCTGACCTTAAGGTCGCAGAGTTCAGCTTAAATCACTGAACTGCAGTATGGCTGTGACAAGCAGGGGATTACTGTTAAATTTAGCTTATGAAAAAGACAAAACGCACACAAATAAAAAAAGAAATGCAATATCTAATTGTTCTTCAAATTAAGAAAAGGAACTTTTATCTTAAAATGATATGTAATTATACCTAAATATCTATTTTAGGTGTTATTCAATGTTTATCTGATGGCATAACCACTCACAAACAAAAAGCCACTTGGTAATGGCATCGGCATATGTGCTTTGAAGCTTAATGTCAGGCTCAGACAATATAGTGAAAAATAAGAAGCTAATAATTAAGAATACAAATCTCATGGCATGTGTTTGATATGATGTTTAACAAGTGGCATATCCCACAAACCTCCACAAGAACAGCAAATTACTAAGTATAAACACTATTAGTTAGCAATAAAAAAGGAATTTATTTTATGTTTCGAAGTATTTGAGCTAAGAAACACAACAGATGACAACATTCAGTTTTATAATTTTTTCATACTAAAACACTACCATATTTTATTAACTGTTTCTGTCTTATTTTATAAACGCGGATATATAGTCTATAAAGAAACATTAGAGAGACAGTATGCTGCATTCTTTCCTGCCTTAATAATTAACCACCATTTAATAAATCAGCTCTGAAGAGCATGACTTAATTATTTTTACCAACTCTGATCCTGACCCCAAGATTTTTGTGCTCACTGCCATGAAAAATCCCTTCTTACAGCGTGACAGTGTGAGGGCCTTTCTGCCTGATGAGACGACTGTTTGCTCAAAGGCAGCCAAATTAGGCCTAAGCTTCCAGTGCTTTAAACACAATAAATGACATAACAGTGAACGCTTGTTTTGGACAGATGATGCTGAATTCCACTCATCTGTTACTTTTTCAATGTAGTTAATTATTCTGATCAGTTGTTCCTTATTTTTTATTATTTAATTTTTGATGTGTTGAATAATCAGTACTCAAATAAGTTGTTTTTTTTACACATCATGTAATTCTGATCTAAACGCATAAAAATATGTGAAATTGTTAATAGTCTTGCTAGGATCATACGAAAGACACATTTTTACTTTGAATAATCAGAAAATTTAGACCTCAGTGTTTTATTTTTTGGTGAAACGCTGATCCAGTGCAGTTACAGGATTTCATTAAATGTGAGATGTTTGGATGTAATCCTCTCCTGACATTTGCTTGAGTCTGTACAAAAACCAGAAGCAAGGAGCGGAATTTGACGTGGCCCCAGGAAGCACCTCGAATTGCTTTGAGTGTACAGAAGCCTGTATGAGAGGAAAGCAATTTTTTTAGTGCCACTCTGTTCATTTAAAAACATTGAGAGGAGAACCGTGTTACAAAGGTTTTGGACGATTGGTGCTGTATCAGATTTTGTTTTCCTGTTTCCATTTCCTGTTGTAATGAATAAAGTAACTTAGTTATCTATAGAAAACAAACCAGAAACACCTTATAACTTTGGCTGAATATTGTTTTTAACTTATACATCTCTTTTCAATTTTCTTTGAAAAAAATAATGTGATCAGTAAAACTTTACATTTGCATAATTTTTGTTGTTAATAGATATTTATAGTCTAAAATGTCTACTGACTATAACAACTCTCTTAAAATACTGGGTCCCTTTAGGTGACTGATCGACATTTCACTAATTATTTTAATTTAGGGGCATTGTTCAATATACTAAGTAAGACCATAATAAAAACATTTTTACATCGTCTTGCTTTTTAAATGGATGTTTCCACTTTAATGTCTAAGAAAGTTACTTGATTATTTTTTAGGAAAATCTATTTTAATCTATGTGTAGATTTAGCTGGAACATGCACACTCTAATATAACTATAAACTCATTATTATAGAGGGAAAAAATAATTTTTTACAGTTGAATTTATAGTTAGCTGTTAAATAATCTTGAGAACAAAGCAGTAACATGCATATTATGTAAAACATCAAGCACCTTAAATTTAAATCAGGGTTGCAGCACCTAATGCAAACTAGGGCACATGATCTAAAAATGTCAATATTTTACATCAAGTTATATATTTTTTTCTAAAGACAAACATTTAAAATACAAACATTTACCCTTTGGTCTAGACTTTTTTCATCAATGTGCGTCAAACACATAAAAACTGGACAGTGAATGTAAATAGAGGGATAACAAAAACAAAATGAAGACTTTTCCTGCTTTCCCTAACATTTCAATAGCCTAAATCACTGACTTAAAACCTTCTGATGCATGACATAATAACATTCTGGGAAGAAATTAGCATTATAACCTAATGGAATGACAATGCAATATTATTCACACAAAGTACTGTGCATGTCTTAGTCTTTACTTTTACATTTTTCTGTCAAGCTTTTCATAATTTAATTTGTAGGTACTTTTTAAGTTTAGCTCAACTTATTCCCAATGTTCTGTTTTTATTTGATTAGGGACTTGACTCAAAAACAGGATATACTGTATGTCTTGGGCCACCTGCCCCAGTAAAATGGGCGCTGCAATGCCTAATATATGAGCTAAATTTTCTACAAACATTTAAAACAGCAAAAACATCCAAGTATATGTAGAACTTGATTTAAAGTGTGAGGGTAATATACGTGGAAATTTATGTGTTTGTCCTAAATATTATGACACAAAATAAGCAGACATTCTCAAATAAATATGTTTTTCTTTTTAATTGAACATTTTTGCAAAGCATTTTTGTCAGCTTTGGCATTCCTCCATAATATTGTTTGAATCTTCATTTGCATGCATATCAGTTGTATTTATTTTGTGCAAGGTGTGATTGTCCTTTATTTGTGTTCTTTTCCCTTCTTGATCAATTTTCTCCTAAAACAGTTATTTTAATCTCAATAACACTATTTATCTTGAATTAAATGAATCACAGAATGATAAAAAAATATATATGATTAAATTTTTTTTTACCTCAAGCTTCAAACTGGCTTCAATAAATAATAAAAACATATATATCAACATTTCAGGGACAATGTGACCTCTGTAGTGGTGCTGACGCATTTTTGTGCATAAATTTATTACACATACGGTTGCTGTGCTGTTTGCTTTTACGCATGTCAGAAAGAGTTAGAGAAATGAGGAGTGAGGGATCAGACAGGCTGTGTCAGCGGGGTTTTGATTTAGGACTGCATAATGAAGCATCTATGCAGACTAAACAGAGACCGGACTTACACAAACACACACCTCACATTTGTCCTCTTCCTTGTTCTGGTCTATGGAAGACATTATACAAAACTGAAACAACACAAAAGCATCCTGAACTCTGATTTTGGAATGGACTGTAGAATATAAAGTTAGTTACAGTCGATCTTTGAGCTGTAAATTTATTTAACATGCTGCTTTTTTATACATTAAAAGATTAAACGATGAAGAATCATTTCAAGAGTTCCTTTAATATGTTTTATGTCAGCATTTCAGTTGATCCCACAGATTTAGTTCTGAATTTTGGATAGACCAATCAAAAATATGGATTTACTTTCAGTGAAATAATTTCCGTATTTATTTGAATGCACATTTAAATTCACTGTGATGCAGAATCATAAATTTTCAAACAGACATCTGAAGCCTTTGTGTCAAAACTGACTTCAGTCAGATTTTCATCTGCCTTGAGAAGAAACTCTGAAAGTATAATCCCACATTATGATGCGGCCACCACCATAGTTCACTGTAGCTGTGCTGCTTTGGCAAAGTTAGGTGTTGGTTTTGTGTCAAACATACAATTTGAAATTTTGGCTCAAAATTTAAAGTTTGTTTTAATAAAAAAAAAAAAATCTACATTATTTCACTAGGGTTTCTGGATGTTTTAGTGAGCCGTGGAGGTTTTCCTGCCTCCTTAGTCCAGCTGTTTAGTGAATCCAGGTGACTTGTATCATGTAGAACAAATTTCATTCTTCTTAATCTTTCTCAACTACACATGACCATGTATTGATGGTGATAATAAACTTTATGTGGGCTGATGAGACATTTAAAATCATGACTAAAAGAAATTAATGCAAGTGTTTGTTTTACATCACACAAAACATGAGACACATATAGGACACAAAACTGACCAATCAGACCTTCCTGCATTTCTCATAGTGTTGCTTTCATCTGCCTGATGACCTCCATGACCAGTTTGATTCTTTTTGTTTTGTTTTTCTTCTGTCAATTGTCTGAAAATGTACCATTTTCATAGAGCTGCTGTTTGCTATTTCCTTCAAGTATCAATGTCCATCTTCACTCTGGCATGAACAAGCAATAAATAGGCAGGCAGACAAATAGACAGACTCACTCTCTGCTGTTCTCAGGACTCCCCTCTTCTGCATTGAGATATCTGATGCTTCTCCAGGTATGTGTTGGAGCCCCCTCTCCAGAGTGAGGGTCATCAGCCCGAGTCCTCCACTGACCACCAGCACCACCGTTGCATTCCCTAGTCATTCTCTTTCTAATTCTTCCAAGACATTACATTCTCCTATTCACTTTTTTTTTTTATATTTCCATCATTTGGGATCGTCACATTAATCAAAATTTGACTTCTTTTGAATTTACTGCCGAATTACACATTTTTAAAGCAAAATATTGGCAAATTACAGTTTTGGCTAAATGATCCAGAAAAGCAAATATCAGAAAAAAATCGAGATTAGAGAGATTTTGTACTCTTTGACAACTGTTTTGAATTGGGATTTATTTTATAAGGGGCAGTGCATATTAATCAACATGGGTACATTAAAGCAACCATGTAAATATTCCAGATTTAGCCATTTTTCCCCTGTCAGCGCTTCCAGGTCCCTGGCTCCTTGGTGCAACCGACCCAGCTCTGTCTGGAGTCAAGTGACTTTTCTGGGAACACACATTGTACTCGGTGACATGGAAGACTGGGCCTGGATGAGGTTCTTCACTCCCCTGTCTTCAGCTCTGTTTTGACTTGCATGCCAACTCTGTGACACCCAAGGAGTGGATACTGAGCATGCCAGGCAGGAGCTGCCTTTGAAAGGACAGATGTTCCTCAGCTTAACCTGCTTGTTGCCTAAACTGCTACTCTCCTTCTCTGTTGAATATTTGCTTTAGCTCTATAAATAACCAACTGGTGTAAGTCACAAAAAATGTAACTGATGTTCTGTTGACCTCCGAGCTCCTTGTCTTCAGGAGCAAAAGAGGAAACCTAGGCTATGGAAAGGTTGGCTGACTTGGTCATGGTAAATGAATTTGGGCGCATGCAGTGAAAACACCTATTTTCTCCATGTAAGGACTGATGTAGATGGTCCTTAAAGGACGCTTGCATTTTGGCATCTGATGAAGCACGATTGGCTCAAAGCAAGTCAGCAAGGCCAAAAAAATTCAGGCCTTGGAAGGAAAATTTAGTATACTTTTCTAAAATTAAAATAAATATTTTTTTCAAATGTGTTGCTTATAAAACTAAGAAATACTGCAACTTTTTAAGTATCAGGAAAACACAGTGCATATTAGATTCCAATTAAACAGTCTTTTTTGCAAGATTTGTGGGGCTGCAGAGCTTTTGCCCCCTTGCTGTGGCTGCAGGGATGAATGGGTGATTGTTCGTTGGCCCTTGTGACAGCTCTCCTGGGGCCCATCAATTCACTGAGGCTCCCGAAACATCAGGTCATGGCTAACCCACGCTTAGAGGCTGCAACTTGGCCACACCGGGACGATTTTGCCCAAGTTTGAGATCAGGACCTCCAGGGCACACAGCTGGGTCCCTTAGAAAAGCCCAGCTGAATGGTTTTAGAAACACTCCAGCTCCTCTTACCACTCTCTCACTCTCCACTGAGAACACTCAGAACACTGTAGATATCAAATATTGTTTTTTCATCTTTATATTCGATTTTGCTTGCCAAAGCCGCTGGAAGCCATATTAAAGTATGTGTCCCATATTTTTAACCAACAGACCTATTCTGTTAATTTTTTTTTTTCTGAAATTTCCATCTTCTCTTTCCTTTCCTCCTCTCAGGTTTTTCTTTCTCCACAGCACCACATTTCTCTTTCTCTCCCCAACTTTGCTCACACACGTCTTAATTTTCTCTCTTTTCCCTCCCGCAGCACTACTATTGTGTTGTATCAATTACAGCTGACCGCCAGTCAGGTGGGTCTGCGGGAGATTTCAGATCGCAGAGAGGCGAACGGATGCTGCTCCAAAGACTCCAACCCCAGGCCCCGCTGAGGCCTTGTCCTGGGCAGCACAGAGAGACACCTGGCCAAACCACAGAAACTCTTCCAGCTGCAGACTGCTTGATGCTCACCGCGTAGAGAATTCAGGTCAAAGGTGGAGGAATTCACCAGGCTCTACTGCACTATCACGGACATTTGAGTCTATTTTACATCGCCTTCAAAAAAGTATTATTGAAATCTTTGAAACATTTCCACATTGGAAGCTCATTTTATTGAGCTTTAATGGCAAACTTTAAGGAATTCTACAGGGATTTTGTGTGATAGATCAACACAAACTAGGACATAATTCAAGTTAGAAAGAAAAAAATTATCAAAGTCCTTGCTTTTATGAATAAAAATCTGATTGGATGGACTTTCTTGATTCTTCTCAGGGAAAGCTGCTCCACAGCATGATGCTTCCACTACATTCCACCTTCTGCAGCGTTATTATGTTCCTCTAATATTTGGTCAATCATCATCTTGCCTGATGTTTAAGTTTAGGCATATTGTGCCAGGTTTACGGCTGTGCCACACTTTTGCTGCTTTCAAATGATAGATTATACGGAGCTTAGTGAGATGTTAAAATTTGGCACATTGTTTTAAAACCAAACCTTGCTTTAAATTTCTCTCCAACTTTGTCTCCTGACTAGTCTGGTTGGTCTCTGTGATGCTGTTTGCTTACTAATCTTCTCTTGCAAATTTTCACATAACAGAAAGTTACAGACAACTGAACAATGCAAGATTTTTTTAAGGATAATAAGTAAATACATTAGCAGGTTTCTGAGATATTTATTCGTAAAAAAATAAATAAAAATAAATAGCAGTTTTATTTAACTTTTTTTCATAAAATCTAAAACTGTACATTGATGTTTTTGATTGTAATGTGACAGAGTGTCAAAAAGTTGTGTATTTTCTATAACTCAACCAAGAATCTGTTGAAGTTTTGTCAACAGCTAAAGTCCACCTCAAACAAAATAGGAGGCAGCATATTTTTTTCTATTCTAAAAGTACAAGTGGGAAAGGACAAGTTGCGGTGAAAAAAAGAAAGGCAGAGAGAACAACTGCTCTTTTTTCTGTCTAACTGGTTGACATAAAAGGCCACATTATGTCTGAGATTAGAGGCAATTACACTCAGAGTGCGCTTTAAGACCTTTGTTTGCCAACATGACAGGAGGGAGCAGAGGTGTAATTTGATGAGGCGGCTGCACGAGTGAGAAACTGCATTGCAGGCTCCCGATGGACAGAGGCAAAGAGAGGCCTTTGTTTACTCTTTGGACATAGTAGCTGGCAGAAATTTTGACAAAGACTTATCAATTTGCAATTAATTTATTAGAAGAGAATCTTTGGCTTTTGTTACTGCAACTGATTTCATTACAAAAGTGAATTTAAAGAGTCTTTACTGCTTTAGAGAAAACACTTTTATCTTTGCATTGTGGTCTACACAATGGATCAAAAACTCATATCTATTGTTCCACAATTTATATTAATTCAAATGTCACAGTTGAGCAGGTTCATTCACATGTCACAAATACTGTAAACATGTGACTCAGCTTTAGCCTGAGAGTCGCACAAAAGCAACACACCACATCTTCAAGACGTGACATCTCTCTTACTCTGGCCCAGAGCATTGTTTTAGTGAACCGAAGGTTTTCAGGACAGGAAACATGCGGCTTGTTCCAGACCAGGCAGCAGAATGGAGCACGTCTTTATTTGAGGGAAGTCATTCCGTTAATATATAAAACACCAAAGCGGTGTTTCCTTCCCCCTTACTTTCCTGGTGCTGTCCCCTTCAAAAGGACTCAGTCCTTTATACTGGGCTCACATACACACACGGGAGCGAAAGAAAAACAAACAGAGACCATTCAAATATCAACCAACGGGCCTTCTGTCTGAACCAAGGGGCTGCTGCACAGCTTGGTCCGAACACGTCCAGTGTGCAGATGTGAAGCCTTCTGAGACAGGCAATTTGAGATATGACAAGAAAAGTAAGCAAAGCAATTGATATTTCTTTAAATATTACCTAAAACTAACACAACACAGTAATCCCTGTCGTAGTTTTGGTCTTAAACAAAACAAAGAAATGCAAATTCAATTCACCGAACTTGGGCAGTAAAAATTAGTAGTTAGGTAACTTAAGGAAATTATTTTATATACCAGTCTAAGTTCGCAGTATTAGAATTTAAACACAAAACTAAAACAAAAATATGACATGATTTAATTTCTCACATTTACTTACTGCTCTCATGCTCCGAAAATACTTCGAAATGTTTGTAACATGAATAAGAATGTTATCAACACTGATTTCTTAAAGATGTTTAATACAAAGATTTAATAAAAAACATAGAACTCAAAAAATTTAATTTTCAAGTGTGCGCTATGCAAAATATTGTCCCACTTTGCTTTTTATAGAGTAACAGAGGTTGAACAAGCAAATTTTAGTTGAGTATTTAATTAGGGTTTTCTGTTTAGTTAGCTAACTTGCAGCCAACTGCTTAACTAAAATGCAATCTTATTTTGCTAATCTTAATTTCAAAACAATGTTCTAATCATAGTGATTGTTGGGGCTTGCTTAGTTTCTACAGAAGGTACTAGTAATATTAGAGTAATAATCTCACTATTAGTATTCTACACTACCCTGCTTCATAGTGGCATAATATTACAGAGTAATTATCCAGAGTTTATAATAGCCTACTCTAAAAATACTTTTCATATTTTAATGTCTAATAAAGTATCCTGCAAAGCTGTAAAACAAAAACAAACATGCAAAATTGAGCTACGTTAATAATTCACTACACACTTTATACATATAAATCTTTTGGGGGAAAAAAGTCTTAAAAAGATTTTATAAAACGTAATCCGAAACCAGTTGTTCCTGAAACATAACATAACACCAACTTTTCAACCACTGCTACATCCTGCACTTCAGACTTTGCTTGTCTTGTTCTCTTTTGGCCTAAATTTCCCATAAGGGTGTGTGTGCAAGAGGAGGAAGAGGACCACCTATTAAAGTGAAATCTTAGGAGTGATGGATGGGAGCCTGTTGAGGGGGGAGCAGAGCGGCCTGCTTACACCCCAGGGGAGGGGGATGATGAACAAGGAGGGAAGAGGAGGGGAGCAGAGGGGGTGTAAGCAAGGGAGAGTTCACAAAATTTAAACTCGCACCTCTCGCTGTGTGTGGAAGGGATGGAGACCTCCCATGCTGTCCGACTTAGAAATTACACTGATTCATCCTCAGAAGGACTTTCAACTTTTGCATGTTTTCATACAAATATTTTACTTTCATCTCAAATATTGGATAGATAATATATTCCCCAACGGCATTTATGATATATAGGAATGACTCACACTTGTTTGGGTGTGTAGTTGTACGTACTTTAGCTATTCTTTAAGTAATAATTCTTAGATGAAAGAAAGCAAGACGGCAGGACACACAGTACTGAGTAGATTATGCACCACTTGTGGGATCTGAATGCGTTTGTTAAAGTTGGTGTAAGGAAGATAAAGTTTTTAAAATTATAATAATAATTATTATTATTATTATTACTTTGTAAAATAACTTGCACCTTTATTTTCAAGAAACACTTGAAACATATTGTTTTGTTGTTTAGTAAGTGAATTATTGTATTCATGCTGAGATTAAATTACATTGGTTGCACTGGATTTTATTTAGGTGCACCAGAGTAAAGAGGGCTGAATACAAATTCACATCAGATATTAGTTTGCAAAAAATAAAAGACATTTTTTTTATCCACGGTACATTATCCTTCCACCTCACAATAAGTTTGGACATTTCAAAGGGTATTAATATATTTTCATATATTAACTGATTATGTATTTTTTTTTATTACTGTATATTTTTGATATTTTTTTCCTTTCTTTTTATTTTATTATTTACTTTTTACTGTGTCAGATTCCAAGCAGCTTGCAAGGCACACACACCAAATTTGACTGTATTCCTACAGATTTGCATCTTTTTTAAAGTTTAAATATTTTATATACAATGGCGGTCTACTACCATTGCGTATAAAATATTGTCAAGCATTACTGATACTGTCCAACTACTGAATGAGGCTGGAGGTGATCACTGCATATAATGTCACACTAAAAATTGCTTATGTAGCACCCCCTTCATCATCCTGGTGAAACTAACTTCTGTTCTCAAAGTCAAATTTTCAGACATCACATTAGGAAAGAAGCAAATGGAGAGGCTGCAGCCTTTGGTGTTTAAGAATTACTGGTGTAGTAGGTTGCCTTTAACTGTCAGGAAATGACCCATAATCTGCAAGCGTTTGACTGCTGCAGCATTCCTGTGAAATGACACAAGTTGAGGTAGATTAGGAGCTGGGTAATTAGCTCATTAGTCAACATAAACACATGGCAGGGCTCCCCCGTTTCTGCACAACCTGCCAGTCCCCTCCCCTGCCCACAGCTGGTGGCAAAAGTGAGTTCCCACATACATACACAAACACACACACACGCACGCACACCCCCACACATACCTGCACAAACTCACGCAGACACACATCCTGCTCTTAGACTACTTCATCATTATTCCCTCTCATTTCTTCTGAAGTTCTCCATACTTTTGGGGTTATTTTTTTTCTTTTCCAGCCTCATCACCTTCCCTGTTCTGTTTTGCTCCAGACAAGCCACTCTTTCATATTGTAGCCGTGGGGGCTGAGGGCCAGCCACTTTTCACCAGCACCTCCCAGCTTATCTCAGCACTTTATCAGCCTGAGGGGAAAGACATGTGGGCTGAAGCTCTTCACTCCTCTGCTCTACAGCTCAGACGAGAGAAGACGCAGCAGGCTGTCAGCAAACAAATATGTGTAAGCCCGGGCTCAGAAACATGTCACTCCTGATGAGGAGTAAAGCTTTATGGATGCTGGGTTTCAGTGTCCGGTTCCCATTCTCTCTTTTTTTTTTTTTCTCACATTAAAAACAAGGTGCATCCTTTTTCTTGCTTTTCCTCAGAGAAGAACTACTGCACTTTCTGAAAGTTCTTAGCACCTCACAAGGCCATCAACTTTCTTTTAATCCTTTTAATCCTCATAAACTATTTTAATCAATTCATAGACAATAAAATTTCCAACGTGTCACAAAGATAAAAATTTTCAGAAAAAATTTCAGCCCTAAAATTTAGCTGGTTTAGCGCTTTAACTTTTGCTCACAAGCAACATGTCAGCACAGAACAGAACTAGCTGTGTTTCCCCTTACTCTGGTAGATTTTAGTGTTAAAAAGTATGAATGAACATTTGTGTGACTTTCCACTGTGCGGGGCTTGTTGGGAGGCTGTCACTCAGGAAGCAGAGCACTTGAAGTGCTGGAAGGTGGAGCAAGCTAATAAAATAGATTGAGAGGAATGAATAAAGTATAAGACAAATGAACTGTTCAGAACACTAATCAGCTGAAGCGACTGGAAGCTTAGAGACAACACAGTGGATGAAACCATCCATCATTGGCTGGGCAGACAGCTCTTACAGCGATGCACATCATTTTCTGGGTAATTTAAAGAAAAAACACTCAGTTGCTGAGCCTTCCCATTAGCACAGCTTATATCCTTTTAAATGAAGAACTTAAGAGTTTTTCTAATTAGTATTTTTTTTTGTGGGTTTGGCTTTGAGCATCCAATCATTTTTTTTGCAGTGTTCCTGTCTATGGTCCCACTTATACTTTTGTTTTTGAGTCTTAGACTATCTCCTCCATTTCACAGGTCATATTACAATCAAAGAAAAATAATTAGTGTGCTCATCTGTGGCTCTCATGCATATTTATTCATAACCAAGCATTTTCAAAATGAATAAATAGAGGAATTGTGCCCTTTTATCTGTCTTTCATTTTTAGATCCTCTTCCTTCATATTTTAACTTTGAGTTAAAATCAGATGTGTACATAGACCTACTTTAGGTCAGTTGCAATTTCCAAAATTGATTCTATTTGCTCTATGCAACACCAATGAGAGATTTGTTTTGTCAATTCTGGATACATTTTAAAATTAACACACATTTCCTCAACATTTGGTGTAATTGCCTTTAAACTGTGCAACTTGGGTTAAATGTTTTGAGAATACTGCTACAGGCTTCTCAGAATGGTTTTCTAGAATTATGAACCATTTCTCTTCAAATAGCAGGTTTTATGTAGACAGGTTTGTTAGCTGACCTTTGAGACTAGGGGATGGAGATCAGGATTTTGTTTTGTCCACTTCTTCTTTGGCCACTTTGTGACTTATCTGCCAATGTGTCTATTGTCATTCATTTAGAGTTAAATTCTCTTTACCAGGGAGCCTAAATTGCATGAAAGAAATTAACGGGATATATTATGAAAATGTAATTCTTCTAGCAATCACAATATTAACACTTCAATCTTATCAAGTAGTAAAAAAAATAATAGACATAAACAATTTAAAATATAACCACTAAAATGGGATTCTGGAAGAGTTGGTCAGTGAGTGATCAGGTTTTCAAGCTCCTTTATCACCTACCTGTGGTCCTACCGCCATCTGCAGGAATACGCCGCTCCTGGTCGGAAACAACCAATCAGAGCCAGGAGGAGGATCTTAGCACAATCAATCAAACTTTGGGAGTATTGTGTTTTCTTTTTTGTTTTTAACAAAAAGTTTTTTAAGTTGTTTCGTGAGTAGACAAATTCCATAAGAACTGTGTATCAGATGTTAAATTTACAGCTACAATTAAGATGATTAATTAAAAGTGCAAGAACAACAAACTTGATGGGAGGGATGCTTATATTGACAGTGATAGGTTAGTGAAAGTGCCATACCTTGCTCTTTGGTAGAAGGCCACGGCCTTATCAGGCTTGATGAATGACATTGTCACCCAGCTATCTTAATGAGTCTGTCTATCTACCCATCTCCCTTTTCCTTCCTGTCCCGTTTCCCAGCCCTTGGCCTTGCTCCTCCAACCTCCCACCATTTGAACATTTAGAGCTGGTTTTTACTATAAAATGTGGGTATTTGTGCGTGTGTGTGTGTGTGTGCGTGTGTGCGTGCGCGTGCGTGCGTGTGTGTGCAAAGCCAGATGGCGGTACTGAGTCGTTTTACAATTTACAGTGATGAGTGACTGAAGATTATGAGTTATTTTCATTAACAGCTTCTGTTAGCAATTGTTGAGTCATGAGGAAAGTGGGGGAAACAAATATACACCTATACCTTAACAAACATTGTGATGTGAACAGAAAGTAGAAACAATGCTGCCTGTTCCAAAAACATGGCATTTTTTTATTAATACATGTGTGCTGGAAGTGTGTAAACCATCTTTAAATTACCCAGTTTTTACAAGAGAAGGTTAAATAAACCCTGAATGAACAGGACCTGCCAGTGAGCAACTGGCATCCTGAAGTCTCATTTCCTGGTCTTTAAGGACCATCCTTCCTTTTTCTGGCTGCAACTTCCTTTCTAACACCCACTGTTGCTTCACAGACTCCCTAAATGTATATTAGTAGGTGGTTCTTGAGTCCTTTGCAGGTTAATATGTGGACAAATGGTAAATAACATTGGTTGTCCTCACCAGCTGGTTTGAGTTCCAGGGTTAGCACCAAGGTGATAAATGTCAGTGACCATGGCTTTACAGGCAAGGTTGGAAAAATGTTGCCTTATTGGGAAAGTTTGTTGATGTTTACTCCTCCTCTTCATCTAGATGAAGAAAAATTGATGTTTTGTTGCTGATAGAGAAGCAAGGCAATGAAATGTTGTTTTTGGAGATTACAAATATTATTTTATAGATTATTGGAAGGCGACTTTTGAGAAAGTCACATAGTTATAACTTTATGTCACAATAGAAGGCCCAATAATGATTATGTTATAACCTGTAGGTACAGAGAAGGAAAGTGATGTCATTTGTATTTGCATATTTAATCTGTATTACAATATGTACTGTATATATGCATATATACTATGGATGGATGGATACTTTCAGATTATGGGTATATGCATTAAAGGTTTTTCACACTTGTATAAAATAATGTGGTTAAAAAAACCTTTAATGCATATACCCACAATCTGAAAGTGTCCATCCATACATACATATATTGCATATTTATTACTTTACATTTTTACTACACATACATAGTGTGTATTAGCTGTAATACACACTACATTTATAATATATACATATATATTTCTCAGTAACCAGAATTGAGTACAAAAGATGAATGAATGGAAAGATATAATAGGTCCAGAAACAAAGAAAATTGTTAAAAGCAGTCTCCTCATTGTCAGTGACCGAACATTACAATATGTTTTGTTATGAAGGAAACTTTTCCACAGTGTTTAAATATTCCTACCCACAGCTTGGATACTATTGGCTATCTCACATGCTAAATCATGTTTTAGCATGATTCAGCACAGAACTAGAGGCAGATGCACTTTGCAGCAAGAAGCGTGTTTTTTTTTTTTTTTTAGTGTCAGGATGGCTAGTCAAAGTGTTGTCCAAGTATTCTGGTTATAAAAGTAGCTCAATGTTCCGGGAACTATAAAAAGTGAAAGAAAAAAAAAATCATGGCGGCGAGGTTTTCTGGATAATACCTCTATCTTTCAGCCTTGCACTGCAGCATAAAGGAGGAGTGATTTTTTTCCCCCTTCTCTGGCAGGTTTCATAGCCTGTCCATGGAAAGCATACTCTGCACATTCTGCAGACATGGGTCTTCAGGGAGGAAATAGAGAGGAAATTGTGCAGAAAGTGTAAAAAAAAAATCTGCCTCTCTTTCTCTTGTTCTGTGTTTCTCGGTGGCTTACTTTACAGAAAGAAAGACCCCCTGTTTTCAGATCACTTCTAATTACTTTCGTTTTTCTCTCAGAGGAGTTAAGGGCAGAACCTTTAAGAGCAGCCCAAAATATCAACATATGATGTTATGCTATAAATGAAACAATTTGCAAGCCAGATTTGTTCCACAACATCATAACCTTTCCAGCAAGATAAACATTCATTACTACAAGCCGCCCTTATGCTAATGCCCAAGCTGATTGTTAATACTACGTATCTGCTGAAGCTAGATCTTGCTGATCTGCCAAGTGTTAGAAAATCATGTTGATTTTCTTCCTAATCCAAGGCTTTGACAAGAATGTCATGAACAAACATGATGAAGAGGATCCGGAAATGTTTGCAGCTTTGCAAGATGCTGTCAGGCTTAATCCTCCACCACACTGGACAAATATTAGCCAAACTCAGCTTTCATAACAAGTTTGTCACTTTTACACTCACATTTTGGCAGTACAGCATGCTTTTTAATTTTGTAGAATCATGTAGAGTCATATGGGGATTTAAAATATGGAAATTGTTGCGGAAAGAGATTTGGACAAAGAGTGTAATTTAAGAGTTAAACTCTAAAATATGGGTTTGTGTCAGAGGAGCTCATTGGTATCAGCTCACTTTCAGAACTGGAAACTAGTCTGTAAATCAATTGTAAATCTACAATTTGTCACACATGCTCCTCCAATCCACAATTGTTGGTGCTACTTTAGAGCTGAAGAAGACCCAAGCAACTAGAGACAATACTTTTCCCCTTGAAAAAGGTTTTTATTGAATTGTTGGAATTACATCTCCCTACTCAAAAAAGTATTTCTAATGAAACAGACTTCTGAAAACAAGCATTGTTTCATAGGATCAGATAAAGTTGGCAGCCCCTGAATTTGACTTTGTCCATGATGACATGATGAATAATTTCAAGGTAGATATATGTGCCACAGAACCTATGGCTGGACTTCCTGGTCCAACTAGAAATATAACAATCTTGTGGTAATGAAATATTGTTAGTTTGTTAAAGCTTAATTTTGGTCTCATAAGTGCTGAGTGCATTTTTCACATGTTAGCCGTGACCCCTGCCTGGCATGTAGGAAACTGCAACAGAAATTCTTATAGCTTGTACATTCTCAAACCAAAACCCAGGGGCCTTCATGGAACAGCTGTTCTTACTGAGATTAAAATGCATAGATAATTTTCTCTTCACTTCTCAATTTGCATAGGACTATGACATTTAAGTATGTATTTTTAAGCTTGTGGTCATTACATGACAAAATGTGAAGATGTTGAAAGAATATGACTGCTTTTGTAATGCACTGTATACAAGTACCACAATATTTAGACAAACAGGATGGAGGGGTACCCATTGTCCCAGTTAGCCACCTACAAAGATGATTTAAGTCAGTGGCTTTGGATGTCTGTGAGATAGCTAGAGGGTTAAAAAAGTCATCACCCTTGATCCAGGGTTAATAAAGCAAAGAAAGAGGGGAACAACTTCAAAGACACTTCTAAGTCGATTTGGCAGCAGGGTGCCTTGCCACAAAAGACCATGTTTGGGAATGAATTAAAAGAGGCATGTCACCGGAGGGAAACGTGGTCAGGAATTTTCAATGTATCAAAAGAACATAACTGATAAATAAAAGGAGGATGGAAAGGTTGTAAACTTCACAGCCTGACTAGAGGAGGGAAGAAACCCTGTGGTCTCTGATTATTTAAACACAAGTCCAGTTTCTGTCGGTTGCATCTGAATAAGAAAAGAATGCAAACACATTCACACAGACGCACACACACATATATTTAATATATGAGTCACAATGTTGTAATACCTTTTGAATGCAGTTAGGAACTCTGCGTTTTGGATTAAATTTTGTAAATTTGTACGTACATTTTTGTTTTTATTAATTTTCACACCTAAATACTTTATGAAATTCACACAAATTAAAAATCCAGATAATTCTTTAGATAAACAATAATCAAAAACACAACAACTCAAGTTTCAGATCTCTGGATAGATACAAAAAGCTAATGATCTATTCAGGCGACAAATGTTAGAATTTTAAACATTTTATTTAGCTAACTAACCAACCAACCAGCTGATGGAGATCATGAGGACAAAATGGGAACGTCATTGAATTTCCCAATCTGCTCTTAAAGTCCGACACGAGAGAAGTGCTTAATGCCCAGACATAGAAACCTTTCATAATGCACTCTATAACTCCAGCAGCTTGCCAGTCATTTTTAGAGCCAGTTAAAATTTTGGCAAACATTCATCACATAACAGAATTTATGTGAAAGCCATTTGGCTCAAGTTTGTATTTTACTTGACACCTTATTGGCCATACTACTATTTCTCCCCACACATTATCAACAACCAGCGGTGCAGAAGAGCAGACAAAACAAAGATTGTGCAGCTTATCGGACAGATTGCAGATTGGTTATTAAATAATTTCTGCATTGCAGCAAGATATGGAGACGGTTAAACAACTGTAAATCAAAAGCTCTAGTCTTCAAACCAAAGTCTAATCAGACAAGATACAATAAATTATTTCTCTTTCACCTTGGAGAGATTATTTAAATTTTTAAAAAATGCGATTCTACTGCCAGAAATGTCACTGAAGTGAGTTTATAGGCAAGTAAAAAATCCTCAGAGGGTGTAAGACTAACAACTAGTCAGAGTGACCTCCTCTTATCCATTGTGAGACGAGCAAGAGTCTCATGTTTTTTTTTTCTGGTTTATTTATTAACCTCTAGATGTGAACAGACATCTTTTGGAATGCTCTAAAGTCCTATGAATTGCATTCTAAACAAAAAAAATTAAACTGCAACCGGAGGAAGTAAATGCATGCTTTTATGAATTTATCAAAAATAATTCACATATTTAAAGAATCAGTTATATCTTATGTGATGCTCCTACTAGGAAGCAGTGAAAATTGTTTTTCTTCCTATTTTCTGTATTTTAAATAAATGTTCACACGTTTTTCTTCTCTAATTTAAAGCCGGGCAACAAAATTTGAGGAACCAGTCTTCCTTTGTGTGCATTTTCTGAATCAAACAGATGAACAAACTCTGGCTTGCCTGTCTCTGCTGTGATTTTATCTAGGAATGCTTACCAACAATGACAAATGAATATTGAGGATACATAGGTAAGTGTAGAAAATGCACGCCTAAAGATTATTGGATGAATCTTTTTCCTTTTAATAGCACAACACTGATTACTCCAGTTAATTTGCTTTCATATCAAATGAAAGAATCTGGTCTGTACACTGATTAGTTTGTGGGACTGTCCCATTTTTGATTCTCAAAGTATTCTTACCACACAAACATGTCTACACCACATGTCCTGAAATAGGCGGCCAGAGATTTATTTGCGTGTACTTTGACTTTGCTCAGCATAACAGTTCTGTTAATGAAGCATGCGAATGGTCCAGATTCCATCACAGGTCCGGTACCTGAGGCCAGGAACCCTTCAGGAACTCAGCTGATTGCAAAAAAAGAGAACATTTCCATTCCTTGGCTTGGTAAAACAAACAATTATGGCATGGAAACCTATCAAAGATGCAAAGGAGAAGCACGGTCTCTAGCTGGTTGCAAAGACGACACGATTTTCCATGTCAACAACTGGCTTATTCATCGCTCAGAAGGTGAGTAGATCTGGGGGCTGTGGTTGAGCATTCAAAAGGAGAAAGGATTTAAGACTTGTGCCAGAATTTGAGAAGTGTTAATCAAGGAGAGGCTGTGTGCCTTCTGGCCTGTACCTGATTACCACCAAATGAGCCAGCAAAGGCAGCAACAGCTGGGCCTTACAACAGAGTGGGGGAAGGAGGTGGAAGGTCATCATTCGAAGACACTCTGGAAAGGATTAAGGGACAATGTAGGCATTTATAAAAATGAATTTTTATAGTTTTTGAGATTTTACAAACAGACCAGATGATTTTATTCCAATTATTCAACAGAAATATCACTGGATACCCTTTACAAGTACCTCTGGCAACATTTGGTAGTTCTTTCATCTGAGCTTCAGTTGAGGAATATAGATTTTCTCCCTCTGGGTGATTTGTCTCGACAGCAAGAGTGAGCCAGTGACTGTTAACAGACAATCTCACCTTTTCTTTTCTCTGACCTAGCCTATCTGAGCTCAGCACATCACTCAGCTCATGCTGCCAAGATTAAGTACATGACTCAACATTATGATATCTGTGATGAAGTATATGTATTTTTCTCTGTGTCCCTCTTTTCTTTTTATCTCTGTCTCTCTTACTCTTGTCAGCTTTAACTCCCTCAGGTCTTCAGATTTATTTTACACAGTTTTTCACCACAGCAGTTTAAAAGGCCAGTGGTTTTTACAAGACAATAAAAAGGTGAAAACATATTCTGTTTAGTTGCTCTCCTGGGTTTTCATTTAGTTGATTGAGAACAGCAATGTGCTACATGAGGCTGTCATTACCTATGTATAAAAACTGTGGTCAGTAATTGGTGTTTCTGCAAGTAGAGGTGATTTTATGTTAAACAGCTCCTTCTAATAGCAATGCAAGTGCAAACAAAACAGAACGTTTCCAATGGCTTGCAGCGTTTAGATAATTCATGACATAATTTTTGTGTATCCACCAATACAATTTACACTCAATTACGTTTGCCCTCTTACATTTTTCTTTATGTTTTTTGTGACCCTTTAACATTTCATACTATCAAACACATTTTAATGTTCAACAACTCTAGTCAGAATATATATATAATCAATCAAAGATGGTTTATTTTATTATCAAAACAAAACAACCAATTTAAATTAATATGGCTATTTGTGAAAAAGCAGTTTCTCACCTTTTAAAATCATAAAATAAATGTGATTGCGATCAATCACATATCAAAAATTTTGAGATATTTCTTTTTAGCGATGTTTGTGCCAAATTGATACCAGAAGGCTAAAAGCACTCAAAAAGCAAAACATTATGTCCTGATTTAAAACAATTAAAGAACTTTTAAAACTTTGAAACTCCAATGAACCATAGTAAGAACTAAAGTTGAAATGTGAGGAGAACCTGGAATAGCGTTGAACCTTCCCAGACCCAGTAAAGTTAGTCCAAAAGCAAATCAATGACTCATCTATGAGACAGATTGTCACTTCCCTCAGCTAAAGTTGTTTCTCAATATTCAACAATAAGGAAAAGACTGGACAAAAAGTGGGAGTTGCAAAGTCAACAGTACTGTTCATAAAATCCTCTTGAAACAAATCAAATATCTGTAGCTAATTTTACAAAAATATTTTCAAGAAATTAGTTTAAGTATTCTGGGGAGTGAAAACACAAAAATGAAACTTTCTGGAATCTGGTGGACAGGTCACTGGACTCCCACCAGAGTCTAGAGCTCCAGTGCTTTTTTCTGTGTTGCAGCATAAACTCCTAGACGATAAAATATTGGTTGTTTTTGAAATATAAGAAATAAATTCTTCCAGAACATTGTTATTAGTGGCTGGAGAGGACTGTTATAACAATGCTATGTAGGCCACAGAAAACTAATCCACCACAGTATTTTTCTGCCTGATTCCTGAAAATTTCACAGAGATGAAATTTTCTCAAATACATTTCCCGTTTTTAACCAAAACAAATTCTCTGCTTGTCGGTTTTTCAAACGTTTAAGACTATTTACTCCAATAGTACACATGTAATGACTGCACTCAGTAAAATCTGTATAATCATGTGGAATGTTGACATGAACACTATGAATTAATTCTTACTATTATTAATGATAGAAGTTTCTAAATCAAAGGCGATAACATGCTCTCATTTTGGTTCATAACAAGCCAAAGTGGTTAAAGATAACTTTAATTAAAACAGAACAATAAGTCTACACAACAGGGGTTTCCAAGTCCTGTCCTCCAGAGCATGTGTCTTGCAGCTTTTATATGTGTGTCTGTTTCTACATACCTCAATCAAATAATCAGGTAATGAGTTGGACTCTCTACAACTTCACTGCATGCCAGAAGTCATAAGTAATACATCTAAAAGTTCCAGGACACTGGGCTCTGAGAAAGGGAGGTATGTAATTTCCAGGCACATAGTGTCATCAATTGAGTTACCTTCAGTTGTTATAAAAATGCTGCATATAACAAACTTAATTTAAAAGAAATTTGACTTCAGAATTTGAAGCCATGAAATTTTTAGGACGCTCCTGCTCTTTTTTCACCTTATCATCTCAACAGTGTTTCTACATTATGCTGTGTACAACCGTTCTTAGGATCATTGGACTGAGAAATACTTGACAGAGTAAACTCAGCAGACTCACATATCTATCAGATGTTAGAACGGAACAAATTCAGTTGGTCAGCAGAAGAGGTAAGAAGAGCAAGGAGTGTTTGAAGTTGAAAGGTTAAAATCAAAACTTTGGCTCTGGTTATATTGTGCTTCACTACTCCATCATGTTGCTCTTCCTGTTTGGTGAGCACCTCTCATCCACGATAAGTTAAAATGGAAGATCAAACTTCCTTCAAACAGAAGCTATCATGTCAGCTTTGCTGCATTTGTGAGGTCATCAACAGTGTTAATCCCAGGCATGACTGGAAATAATAGGACTACATTGAGATTGGTAAAATCAGAATGCACAGCATTAGCCTTAGTTTCACAGCATAATCATGTAACATCAAATTGTGGAAAATCTTCGGAGTAGCTCAGTATGGTCTCTTTCTAACTCACAAAGCAGAGAGCAATATATTGAACAGAATGCCCTGTTCTATAGTTAGCTTCACTCTTTCGGAGTGGTCTCTGGTCAGCTTGCATCCACATATGCATTCAAACCGCATCAGAGGTCACCTGAACTAAACAAAGCCGGACCAGAGTTTTGTTTTTATTGGTCCCCATTAGAATTTGGTTGCACACTCACACCTCCCCAATCGAACCAAACTTTGAAGGCAAGCACTGTGTGTTTTGTTTTAGTGGGTGCAGCTTAAATATGTAATATCACATTTTGTGGGGTATTGGTTTTATTCTTCTTTGGTTCTTTTGCACCGTTTTACTTTTGGTAGTTTCTTTGTTTTTGTTCTTTAAATTTTACCTGTAACTTAGCTGAGTGTTACTAACCTACTTAGTAAGCTGAATAAATTGAAGTATTTTAACTGAAGGTTGAAGTATTTCATTAATAAATTCTTATATTTTGGAGAGAAGATGTCTGTGTTTATGCTCTATGTGTGTGTGGGCCAGGGCTTGTTTGAGAATGAGTGTGTGAGGTTTCATCATTATTTATTGCTCTATAATATCTCACCTCACCACTGGTTGAGATTGAAAGTTATCTTGTTATTATTTGACAATCAAGTAGTGCCCAGACTTTGGATCTAAATGACCAAATTTGCTAATAGCTGTCTTTGGCATTTCATAACCAAACCAAACCTATTGTTGCACAACAATGGCTATCCGTAATTTGCCATAACTCTTCAAATCTCTTATTGTTTTTATTTGGCGTTGCAGTAGTTGGCATTGTTTTGTTGTATGTCTACCTGTCATGAACTGTGTAGGTGAGGTGGTGAGGCAAACGCTGGAGACCCAGGTAGCAGGAAAAATTAGATATTTAATGAAGGTAACCGGGGTAAACAGTCCACAACTGTGGCAGCACTGCGTAGCGGAACACAAGGGCTAAAAGCAGGTAGCGCACAGCAAACGAGTGGAGACGGTAACGGGGAGACAAACTCAGACAAGGACCCGACAAAGACGCAGACACACAGGTGAGACTAAATACACAAGGGGTAATCAAGGAACGAGATACACCTGGGAGTAATCAAGGGGAGACAGGACAACACGGAGAGCACAGAGACACAGAAAACTAGAAATAAATACACAGAAAACACGGAACCTGACACTACCTGTTAATATTAGATTCAAATTTTTTCCATTATGTTAATTTTTCTGTGATATGTATGCCTTTAAATATGGTTAAATTGTTAAAAAAAATATATTTGATAAACTGTGCCTATTTTTAATTGTTGTTTAAATAGAAACTACAGGGAGCCAAAAAAGAGTGTCTATGCCCTCATAAAGATCAATGTGAAGCTTTCAAAGCGACAAAAGGAAATGTAACAATGTAACAATATGATTGTTTTGCACTTCCTCTGACATGAAAGACACGCGGAAAGAGACAAGTCTATTCTGAGCCATAAAAGGCTCGTTTTTTTGTTTAATTTTAAACCTGTTTATTTCTGAGCGGGATATTTAGAATATTTTTAGACTGAAAATATTCTTAAGTGTGAACTTCAAACGGAGGAATTGCTTTCAGTGGCTGCAGATGTTCCAACACACAGACCTGAGCACCACTGCACATTTATACAGTGTATCACAGGCTATGAGGTGATGTCACAGCTACCAACATTGTGCTTTGCGGGCCTAACAACCTCTTCACCTGTTAAGTGACAACAAGTGATAACAGATAGAATTTGATGGTTCAGTCTGTCAAGACTGCCTGAGGTCAGGTAAATGTTTCTGCTCATCCCTTCTTCCTCTTCTTCTTAAAAGGCTGGCAGGTGAGACAGAAAAAGCCCTTAAGAAACTGGATTACATAGTTCTGCACCAACCATGTCAATCAACAGCACAGCCACACAAAGCATGTTTTAACACTTTGACATAGATTGTGTTTTACAGAGGAATAAGTTGTACTTGAAGAAGAGTTTTCATACACACATATACATTTGTTTTGTTCTTAAAACATGGCATATTACCATATTACTACTAAACTCAAATTAATAATATTTTCTTCAGATAGTTCACCCACAAC
The DNA here is from genome assembly GCA_903066825.1 of Alfaro cultratus. Lineage (NCBI taxonomy): Eukaryota > Metazoa > Chordata > Actinopteri > Cyprinodontiformes > Poeciliidae > Alfaro > Alfaro cultratus. The sequence goes on along the minus strand of CAEFZX010013601.1, from coordinate 70,118 downwards.
AAAACCTAGGACACTTGCTTTTGTAGAGGGGTGAAAAACAAGTTATTAGTAAATAAAAACAGTAAGTAAGAAAATAGGCTCCCCAACATAATTTTTCATTTTGTATCTTTTAATTTCTCGTTGTAATAAGTTCTTCAGTGTTATTTCAGTTAGTCCGTGCAATTCCACACACAACCGCTAGGGGCGCTGTCGCGTTGGTAGCATAGAGAAGATTGAGCACACAAGAAGAATAAACCTTCCTGATAGATGCTAATGGAAAGACAACGTGTGTGTCTCATCTTTTCTGTATCACATTCACAGGTCAGTAAAAATGTGTTTTGATGCATACATATGGATGACCTTTAGGAGTTGAAGAGGTTATTGAATCGGGAGTCAACTAGTGAGTCATGTTATCCAGTTTGTGGTGAGTATTGTGTAGAAAACGGGACATAATTCTGGAGGCTAATTTATGCTAATGCTAGCGGACTTTGAACCTGAGCTAGCTGAGAAACAGCTAAAGGACTGCTGAATTCACGTTGAACTGGTTGGATTTTGTACATTTCGAAACAATTTTCAGATAAATGTCGCTATTTTAATCTGTAAAATGGCGTTTCCTTCTCAAAAACCAGCGAAACCATATTGTACGACATTCGTAACTAATGGCTGTTTATGTGTAAAGGTTAGTAAAGAGTTGCAGCATTAAAGGAGCATTACACCTTTTTCAGTTTTGTTTTTCTTTGTGTAGCAGATAAAGTACTATTATTCTGTAAAACAATACAGTTATAAGATAAGATGCTTAAATGTTAAAGTATATTTTATCTGTGCAGAATTAAAGTTGTGAAAGCTATTAAAATAGTTAAAAACAAATTCATGTACTTTTATTTTGATTGTTAAAAATACAAAAGATTTGAAAAAAAAAACAGTACTTCATATTTGATATGAAGTACTAAATATGGAGTATGTTCATTATACACAAGAAGAATAAACCTTCCTGTTAGATGCTAATGGAAGCTCAACTTGTGTGTCTCATCTTTTCTGTATCAGCATCACACTTTGGAGGAAGATCATTTGCTACATTACCCTCAGCCACCCAAGGTTGCAGGGTAACACTTTCAATTTTTTATGAGATTTTAAACCATTATTAATCTGGTTCATTTTTACTTCTCTGTAGGTTCTACAGAAATGACCACATAGACATCTATTTCATTCCTTGTTATCTATAAACACTGCAAGAGCTAGATCAGCTTGGATGAAAATAAACCTGAGCTTGCAATAGAGCTGGAACTGAAGAAAATGACTGAGAGGGAGAGAGCAGAATAGTTTGCTTTGTTAAAACTTGACCTCTTTAAACTCTGTCTAGAATAATCTCTTTCAATGCAGCAATACACTATTTGCATGGAATGCAAAGAATCTGTGTAACTTTGTACCTTTGATTTCTCAGATTATCTGCTAACTTTGGGAATGAAGTTTGTGAATAACACATTTGCTTAACTACATATGCTTAAATGAAGTATGTAATGAGAGACTATAGAAAACTCCAAAAATGCTTTGAAAAACAAGCAACTGGGGTTTGACATTGATATTATGTTGTTGTTTTCACAGATTTCAGTCACTGAAGGTTTCCACATAAAGGTTTAAAACTATTCAGTCTTTTTAATTGTCTTAAGTTGTACTGGTAATCAAAAGGTCTACACCTTTTCAGATCAGAATTAGGAGTCCTTCATGAAGTATTAAGAGTGCAAAGTTTTTGCTATATATGGTTCTTAGAGAGTAATCATTAATAGAGAATGTCCTCTTATTCATAGCTTGGGAATTTGCACTAAGTCACAAGGAAGGGCCACTTGGACTGACACATGAGAGAACAATACTTAACCCTCTGATGCGTGAGCGACTGACTATACAGTCTTCCGTGAGTGGGTCTTTTTTGACCCGGGTTACAATCAAAATGTTTTTATGCTACTTTTGTCATTTTGATTCAAAATAATGTTTTGTATAATTCTTTCTACTGTGTTTTATTTCACGCAAGAATTATTTCATACTTGAAATATTTAAATTTTTCACTTTTTTAAATGTTTTTAGAACAATTTGTAGAACATTTGTGACACTTTGTAGAAGATTTTTAAAACAAAATGACAACAACAGCAATTCTACAACAGCAATGATGAAATGTCAATAATGGACAATGTCAACATCCATTATGTGTGTGTGGGCATGGGGGTGTGTGAAAGAGCATGTTTCTTGAAACTAGCTAGCTAATCAAGCAAGCTAACATTACTCTGTTTTCTATTATGCTATGTGTGTCACGCATGTGAGTGTATGTATGTGTGTTCATTTATCCATAATAATAATAATAATAATAATAATAATAAATTTTATTTATAATGCACTTTACATTCCTAAGAATCCCAAGTGGGCCACATTTAACAATCAATTGATTGTTAAATGTTTTTACATTGTATTGTATACTATCCATTCATCCATTATCTAACATGTTTATCATTGCAGGGTCTTGTGGCGTGCTGGTGCCTATCTCTAACAGTCAACCGGCGAGAGGTGGGATATCCTGTGGACCGGTCAGGTCAGCTGATGCTCTGGATAAAGCGTGTCTTTAGCGCATGTTCTCCACTGACAATATTTAACCATTTTTCCAGGATATTTTCCACCATATCCGAATGACCACTGAGCATTTGTAATGATAAACCCCAACAACTTATCAGAGGTTTGGTAAGGGTCATTTATTTCAGGACAAATTGCTGATTGGTCAGTCACTGACAAACCCACTGGATTGATAGACAGGTTGCATCAGTTGATCTTTGCGCATACTAATTTTTTTTCTTTGTGCAATTTACCCGTCATTATTTAGATTTTTTTTAGATCAGGGACTCAAGTGTAATGAATCTATATCATGCGAGTTTTGACATTGTGAACTGAGTGATAAACTTTTGAACCTTTCTGATTTTTAGATATTAGCACTTTTATTTGAGCTAAACATGTATCTTCTCTTAATCAAATAATAAAAGACAACTTGGAACTGAAACCTCTACCTACGTCACTATCAGAAATATTCTTTTCAGCTAAAACACTTTATTTCTAATATGCTTTCGATTCCTTCCCTTCCCTAATCAAATTTGTCAGTGAGACACTGAAAAACATGTACCACACTTTCCTTTTCTAATCGAGGAAATATGAAAGGCATCCGTGCTGCCTCCCACACTCTATTTGTTGTTCTTTATTCCCGTAACGCATATAAAAATCGGGAAAAAAAATTAATGTGATGTATTTTTACATCTCAGCCCTTACTGCTCTCTGGTGGCCGAGAAACTCCCTTATTTTTCTCTTGGCCCCCAGAGAAAGTTTAAAGCTTCGCGCTCAGCTGGGTTCTCCCTTTGTAAAGAGAATGTTCAAAGTATTACACTGTCACTAATCATCCATGTTACAACATCTTGAGCAGTAAGGGCTCTCACTCTGACTCCACAAAACCATTATGGTGCCATGGGGTTGAAGGAATGGTCCACTTTGATCTCCTCGGAGGAGAGCTATGGAGACATCTTTCGGCCTCTTTCTGCTCCTCTCCTCCCCCTTGCTGCCTCTGGTGAGAGACTTTAAACAGTAGGCAGGAGGCTGTTATTTTGGGAGGACTGAGGGGCGAGGGGGCGAACGAAGAATAATATCTTGTTCTCCAGGGCCCAGACAGCTCCCACAGCCCATCAAACGAGTAACAAATGCCGTTACAGACCCATAAAAAATACAGGGAAGGGAGAGAAGAAGAACGAGAAGGCAGCATTATTCTGACGTGATTTTACGACTTTGCTTATTACCCACAGCAGTTTAAGTTCTCCTCCTTGGCGTGCCCATCTCCTCTTTTATCAGTCAAATCTAAGCATTCCTGGCAGTGGCGTGCACAGACATTTTCTGGGGCTGGTGATCAAGTGGACAAATGTCCACTTGCGCAGTACATTGCACCACCAGTTGTCTTGGCAGTGTGTGATTTTTACAGGCACAGCTTAAATATCATGTATGCCTGTTTTAAATCAATAAAAATATATCTATTGTAGATGTTTAATAATATTCATCACTCTACAGGTTTGTTTACCTAACAAATAAATAAATTGTGAAACAAAAGAGAGAGAAAAAGTGTTCAGATGCTTTACTAGCGAGTGTGCCTCTTTTTCAACCAGAGGAAAGATGACACTTGCTCCAGCAATAAATCAGGGAAGCAAAATTTTGAAGGATGTTTATTTCCTCCTGATCTTCCGTCCTATAATTAAGCATGAAGCACCAAAACACCAGACACAAAACTAATCACTGCAGTTGGTTGTTTTCATGTTCAGCACAGACAGAAGTAAAGTTTCATCTCAAATGTTTTTAGGACCATTTTACAACTCTGCATGTCAGTGCTTCTATTTTTAATAAAAAATAATTTTGTACCCAAATTAAGGATACATTCGGCACTTCATGCTACATCCAGTCATTCACACACACGCACGCACACACACACACACACACACATTTACACTCTGCTGAGCTACTGACAAGAGTAGCACATGTAACATGATTACATGATTGTGCTTTAAAATGACACTATAGACATACAAAAATTCAATATTCCGCTATTAGGAAGATGGTCCACGTCACATAAAATAGAGAATTATGTTTTATCTGACTCGATTAATTTCAGAGTTTGGGGTGGGAATTACATCCTCCCTAACCATGATGGTTAGGGAGGGCTTTAATATATTGCCATAGTTTTCCACATTTTCTCCGCCAATTTTATAATATAATCAGGCACACATGGTTACCAATTTCATAATATTTTTGCAGAAAACACACCAGGTTGTTCAGACAGATGAGATTCTCCAGCAACTCTTCAGAAGATCCCTGTGTCTTCAGTCTTGGGTGTACTTGTTCTGCTTGCTGTCCTCAAACACTTTGGAAAACATATTATTGATGGGTATTTTTTTTCCCTCATTAAATCTCCAGGTACTTTATTTGAATCAGCAGCTCCAGTTCTTACTGAACCCAGGCTTGCCATGCCTGTTGCAGTATATGAATTATCTACCATTTGAATTGTCAATGGTTAACATACTCACATGCCTGGAGCATTAAAATTTCACCGAACAGCTCATGATTTATGAAGAGCAGTTCTTGTAGTGATTCATCTTACAGAGAGGTAGGATTTGAGAACTGATTCATTCAAGGTTGCTGAAGGTGTTTTAGTCGCTAACATCTTGCTTCGTGATCCCAGTCATATGACACACAGTCCAAGAAAACAGCAAGTAAAATATAAGCTTCTATGATGGCAGTTTTTGTTAAGTTATACTACTGTAATTTGCTCACTGAGAGCAAGTGCAACTTATATGATGTTAATGACTGGAAAAGTAATAATTTGCATCATACAAGGTAGGAGGAGAGAGTGAAGGAACGTAAGGTAACAATAGCTGTTACCTCAATAAGAGGGGTTCAAATATAATGGTCCTAAGTTCTGCAAGGCATTCACAACACAGTAACATATATAGCACAACTAGGTTTAATAATGTATAATTTTGTAGCAGTTTTTCAGTATTTCTCAAATTAGTAAAACTTTATAGCCAGTTCTGCACATTGGAAATGGGGCCATACTTCACTCTTCATTAATTTGTGGGATCAACTAGTTGTAAAAAATGGTGGCATGTGATAATGATGTGAGAATACGTTGTAGTATTATAAATATCCTGAAAAGAACATCTGTTTATTAGTTCAACATTTAGTCACCATTTTTCTGGATGGCTTAACACATCACTGTAGACAGAGTTTGACGCACATGCAACAGAAAATTTCAAAGGCATGTTGGGGTTCATGGAGTTCACGCTCTCACTTTATTAATATGCATCTAGGCTTACTAAATAAATCTGACCTGGCCCTACTGGTGACAAATGGACAATTTTGGGGAGCTTTGGGCATTTGTTACACTCCAGTGGTGTTAGGGTGAGAGAATAGGCATGATAAGAATCTGCTGGTGAACAATTTAAAATAACAGCCTCCCTGCTGTGGTATCTCTTTTTGGTGATTAGTGTGGGAGGAAAAGGCCTACAAAGAGCCTGCTTTTACTCACTCATAATATTAGCTATTGGAAATTATCATGAGTGTGTATCTTAAAATGGAAAATAAGTTATATCTTGTGTCAAAATAAAAGGTATTATAAAAAAGAAGTGACTGTTGTCTTGTTTCACTAATTAAATAATCATAGCAATGAGATTCTCTTAACATGCATTTTGTTATTCTTTTTAATGTTGAATTTACCTTCCAAATAGCTAGCTGTAGCTGTTGCATCAGGAAACGCCAAGCTTTTACTCTGATGCGGCTCTGTAAAGAGGCTGCCAAGCAGTAAGGAGGAGAAGAAACCCTAAACCGTTTATTAGAAGCACTTTGCACCCTTCAAGCAGAGTGGTGCCATTGTAAATGATGGCAATAACAGACTAGGTTGTATCAGGCTAGTCTGATGACCTAACTCAGTGAAGGATTATGGAAGGAGTTACTGCAAGCATTCTTTTTCTAATGCAGGTCTTTCATGGTAATTACAGCTCTACTTAGGTCTTTTTTCTTCAGCTTTGACTATATGTCTATGAAGCTATAATAGTGAAATTCTGTTTGTTTTGTCAGTTGCCCATTTGATTTGCAAGTAAAAAGCAATCACTGAACTACTGCATGTACCGATTGTGCTGAAAACGTACCTGATCTGTGGCTTTCTGCTAAGTGATGCTGATTCTAGCATGTTGTGGGTCAGGGAAGACTGAGAATTTTGTTCCATTCAGCTTGCAGCACCATTTGCAGACCCCTTTCAAAAATTAGAAATATATTACTGCAAAGCCAGCATTGTACGAGATGCTCTTGTCATTCAAACATTGTATTGCAGTTGTAATAAAAGCACAAATGTACACAGCAAAAATGCAGCAAGCAGGACTTCCGGATCTGTGTTCTGTGCCGCTCAAGTCATTTCTATCAACAGTGATCGTCACCCGCTTGACTTTGTTTGAAAATTATAGTACAGTTGTAAAAAAAAAGCACAATGTGAAAACAAACCACCCCAAATGAAAGTCCGACTTTCATTTGTGAATGTGAATATATCCTTAATTTACAGGTCAGAATCAATATTAAAACATTCCAAGTAGTTTAATTTACAAGAGAACACAAGTTGAAATGTTAGTTTCTTGAATTTTTGTCCTCACATTATATCGAAATTAGAATGCGTATTTAGACTTGTTAATCAGATTTATATCATATGATGTGAGGAAAGACTGGGAGAGCTGAATGAGATAATGTAGTTAACTGGGTCAATCACAGGGCAGGCGTTCTGATAGCAATGCTTGACTTGGCAGCAACACTACAAGAATCACTCAAGCCACTATTTATGATGATGTAAAACTCTAATCGTAAAAAATAAAAAAAATGTTGATATAGGCTAGTTTGTTTGCACAGTCAGGAGGCACTTGAAATAATTAAAATTGTTTAGCTAGCAAATCTAGATGCAAATGTTGCTGTCATCCAAAATAATAGGTGTTGACTTTTGTACTCACCAAAGCATAAACAATAGGTTAGATGAGAAAGTTTAGAACTGGTTGGTTTCAAACGCTTAAAGAAATGAAAAAAATGCATGGCAAAAATTTAAAAACCTTTTTAAATATTTGCTATTCATCTCTTATGGCTCTTTTAATGTTTTCTGTTTTGGAATTAACACTGAAAAACAAAAATATTGTGATTCTTCAAAGGTTTTCAGTAATGTTGAGAAGCTTATTTTATTGCGTCGAAAAACATTTTTCAAGCATTTCAAGGGACTCAAAAAAAAAAAATCCCATAAAGTTTTGGGCCGACAGCATGACCCCGACAGGTTAACAGGTATAGATCATACAGTAATTTGGCTCACCATCTAAGTAGCTTGTGTTTCCAGTTAACAAGTTACTTCTCTGATTCCTTCTCCACAGGGAAGAGTTCGAAAGTTCTGTTTAAAAGATGTAGCTTTAATTGCCCAATAATTTATTGTTTAAGGTGTTTACTTATTTATTTATTTTTTAAATGACTTGTATTTTCAGACTTTTGAAAAAACCTTTAATAAAAATTTTGCAAAAATAGACAAAAATGTAAATCTTCACGCTTAAGATATATACAGTAAATGTCATCTTCAGATACACCTCTTTTGCATAATTTACACTATGTGCAATTAGATGCAGATTTACAGTGCTAGCCACCGACAAACAAAATGTTGTGAATTTTAATGAAGAGAACACATACGGCACAGCATTGACCTGAGGCACATAAGTGTCTCAATTGGAATATTACAAGTCCTGAGGGAAAGTTTTAGTGAAAGGCAGGATGTTATTAGACCACCTGGGCATGCTATTGATGCTAACAGTTACCTGCATTTGTCCACATTGGGGATTTACAGCGCTGGGGCTGAGGTAACAGCAATGACATCACTGGCTCCAGAAAAGCGGTGGAGGTACTATACCACACACTTGTCAGCCTTCATAGGCCACTTGAGTAGGAAATGATCTCATCTTCTCAGTTTTGCACAGAGCTTGTTTACCAGCTTTACCCATGGGTGGTGGTCAGCATAAGGTTGGCACATTCATTCGCACCTTAGACGTTAGACTTAATGAAAGGATGTTTTGGGAATTTTTTTGCGCTCCCTCAGGTCTTCTCCCTTGTTTTTTAAACAACATCTGGTTGCTATAGAAACTTTGATGGAGGAAGGATAGTCAACATCTATTTCACATGCATGATACTCAATAGTGTTGCAGAAAAACAGAGAGTAAAAAAATGATTGACTGGACCTAAATAAATGATTTGTATGTAAATATTGTCACTGTACAGTGAGCGATGAGACGAATGTAGCTCGTGCTTTTTAAAAAATACTGATGTACACGATATGAAAATAAAATACTTTAACCAAATAAATTAAGCTCAAATTTATAGTCAAAGTCAAAATGCTCTAAAAAATGACAAAAAAAAACCTTCTCTTGTCTAGTCCTATGGCTGCATGAGTTTGAAATAAATCCCCAAATCCTGGTTCCTTACATAAAGACACTTTACATAAAGTGTGATTTCAATTCTTCTGCTAGTTTTATTGTTACATGTTCTTTTTCAATCAGTCATCTTTTATTTAGTTAACTGTAAAATTGTAGTATTAAAATAATTGTGAGTATAGAAATGCTACATATTATTCAGAAAAAATTATAGCTGGAATAAAAGTTTTTATGTCTATTTGTACTGTGTCTTGGCACACCATACTCGCTGCCAGATGCAAGGAGCTCAGGCTGAAAATAGGACATGACTCAGATCCTGCTGAATTATCTGCAACATTTATAAGGACCTGCTTCACTTTTGTGCAGCCTCAAAAGGTCTCTTGGCATTGTTCCCAATATTTTATTGCATGTTTGAAGAGGGCTATGCAATCTGTTTCAATGTCAAAGTGACAAATTCAAACTTTGCATGCATGTGCACAAGAATACTGACTACAACAAAATTCAAAACTTAGTTTCTGTTATAAGATCATGAGTGGTGTAAATGTCATGCATTTCTTTTTTTGCTGTGGTTGATTCAAATGCAGACAAGAGTTTGTTAAAGATTTTTAGATTTACTGAATAATCAAAAACCTGGTGTGTGTGTATGATTGTTCGCCCAGTCTGTCTCTGTGTTGCCCTGCGATGGACTGGCAACCTGTCCGTTGACCACTAGAGACAGGCATCATCAGCAACCCTCGCAATCTCACTGGTGATAAGCGCGGTGGATAATGGATGGATGGATGTGTAGAATGAACAGGGACAAAAGAGATGAAAGTGAATAGCAAGACACACAAACAACATAAGACCATGAAATGAACATAACAGGTGAACTACAGGTGGAAAGAGAAGGAAATAAAAAAAAATAATTAAAATTTTACAATCTCACAATGTGAGCTGTTTTTGCATGGAAATGATTGAAAATAGAACGTTTATTCATAACAAAGCTTCTGGATCTTCTCTCAGAAAGTCCCAGGAAGAGATCTTATATGTCTGTAATGGGTTTTTAGTCTTTTTTTGCCCAGGATTTAACTTGGTATGAGATGTATTTTCATTTTCGTCTGCAGAGTAACATACTGTTTGGGTTCAGTTAATCGGGAAAATAATCACAGTGTAAGAGATAAATCCTTTGGAGTGAATGCAGAAATTGGCGGGTCCTAAGCCTCTCTTAGACATCACAAGTTATAGAAAAATAAAGCCTTATACTGAACAGCTCATAAACACTAACACACACCCACGTCTTTCACAAGTATACTCAAACATTATACACGCCTACTTCTAGCCACCCAGTGGGGATGTGTTTTTCTAGATCATTTGAAGTCGAAATATTTGAGCTGCATGAGTCCTCTTATGAAGTTCTGCCAAGAGAGAGTTCAGAACTGCTGAGTCCTTCAGACAACATAAAAGTTCCCAGAATTCAGCAGGGCCAAAAACACCCTCTTTTGTTCCAGGTAGTAGTGTTGAACAGGAAACAAAAGACAAAAACACTTATATTGAACAAATAAATTACTTTTCTAGAAAATGTCATAATGAACAAAACTATTGTAATTTGGATGCTAAAAATATTAATTTAAATTTTGGTCAAATTGTTTTATATCTTTCTATGTTTTTCTTTCTAATAGTAAATATTTAACCCAATAGATTTAATGTTAAAAGCTATTTTAGGTTGAACTTACATTTTTGACCTGGATAAAGTGTTCTTAGTCTTTGGTGCACAAGGACACAACATATTGAATGCTAAGTAGGTTAGACTGAAGCAATGGAAGATGTGAACTTTTTAACATTTTATCTGAATTTTTTCTTTTTACATATTTCTTAAATGTATGCTCAAATTTAGATCTGAATCTATTGGAAAGTTAGTCAAGGCCTTGTGAAAATCTTATTTTTAGTTCATGCTAAGCTAAAATTCTTCCAAAAGCTGTGAGGTTAGGGGATAATAAATGAAGAACTTATTTTGCTGTCTTATTCTGTATTTTGGGTTTTCATGTGTAAGTTGTATAGTCAAACTAACTTTAGTTATTTTGCTGCTTGTTTTTGCTATTTTTCTACTCAGTCCCCTCAGTATCTTCTGCCCCACTGCTGTTCCACATCAGCTAATCAGACTCACTTGTTACTTTTCCAATAATCATCTGTCCAGCATTGACTATAAGCTCCCTGTTTTGAACCGCTCCTTGCTGGACTGTCCTGTTTACCTTGTTGCGTCCTGTAATTTTTCCCTGTAATTTTTCTCCTTTGAATGCTGCCAACCTGCTTGTGCTGGTGTCATTGGATGGCACACTGACAAGTCATCATAGCTACAACATCCAACTTAAATAACATAATTTATGACTTATTTCTCAAAGTGTTGTCTATACTTGATCATTTGAAATCGCAAAGAAAACCTACAAATGATCTATTAAAATAAAGATTGCAAAAACAAGCTAAAATTAGCCTTGTATCTTAGCAAACAAAAAATATAGTTCTCTGTACTTTAATCTGAAACATGTACTATATTTTAATTGCATTTTAAAATAATTAGATAACACCTTTGTAAAAATATTAAACAAATAATAAATGTGGGATATAATTAAATAAAATCACATTTTAAGAAAATGGTCTTCATCAGTGTGCTTAATACACATATCCAGAGACATAAATGCCATTTTGCTTGTGAGTTCTATCCAAATATATTAATAATAAAGATGCGCTCAAAGCTGCTTCATGTAATGCTAAACAAAGTCTCACACTTTTAGTTCAGACTGTAGAGTTTTTATCATAAAACGAGATATCTAACCTGCACTTTCTCTGTGATTACTGCTCCAAATGTTACAAATGAATATTTATTCAATTGTTCATAATTATAAAAAAGAATATCAAAGCTATAATAGTGTTTTTATATTCTGCTGCATCTCTGTCTCATAGGTTTTATGGTAAATAAAGTAGTGTTTGCATTTTGTAAATGATCATGGTGGTCAGCAATCTGGCAACAGATTGAGATCTTTGTCTGGACAAGCACCATTTCATTTCATTTTTCCTCAGTTTCACAACATCAAGCCAATGAGCTCCCCAGATATCAAAAACAGTTTAAGTATTACCCTCAAACTCAAACTGTTTCTTAGTGACCAAGTATTAAAAATAGGATTATTTGAAATGCAGAACTTTTATAGTCTTCTGTAATGGAAATTCCTTACCATTATTTGATACTTACAAGCAATAAATGTAGAACATGCTGTCATGTTGCAGATGAATACAGCTTTGTTCAGCATGACAACTTGAAATTGCTGTGTGTCCATCAGTAGTTCAGGGAATCATATTCCTGCCTTCTCCCTTCCATGCAATTACACTTCCTAAAACAGTTGTTTAAAATCTCATTTTCAAGGCTGTTTCAATGTTGAACTGTTAACATGTCCCTGCATTTGTTCCATTTAACCAGATAAGGCTTTAATTCAGATACCACAAAAGTCTGATGTCAGAGTCGTTAATGAGTGTGGATTAAACTGGTAAATGTGCTTTCAGAATACAAGAAAATGCAACTTGGTGTAGGCTGAACTCGTTACTTTTTCAAAGCTGACCTTTGTGTTTTTTGCAAAATAGAAACAACTCAATTTATGTATATGCAATAGTCTTTTTATTTATTTTTTTTACTTTTGTTGTTGATTGATGTTGACGACTGCTAGGAGTTCAAAGCTTCTCCTTGGCAAAGCTTTTACAAGGGATGTAAAATGTAATAATTTTATATCCCTTGAATTATTTATTGTTTATTGCTGTCATTTAAATCTTTCAGACTTTTCAGACGAGGAGGACCACTGTCACTTGCAGTTACTAAGTAAGCTGGTCCATAATCGCCTAAGTATATTTAATGAGGCTAAAAACCACAAAGCATGCAAGAAAATAAGGTGATTGAAAGTGTATCTCTATGTCATCCTGCTGTCTTTTGTAAAGCAATGCAAAGGATCCTTTTAACTCCATTGGGTCTAGGATATATCACTTAAATCTATGTACATTCTAGCCGCTAAAAGATGGCACAACAGTGAAAGACTCAATGGTGAAACCTGAGCTGCCGTCCATTAAATTCTGGGTTGTAAAGACAAAACCTTGTATGTGGATGTAGAGTTTTATGCATACAGTATCAAATCTTTACTGTCAGATGGATTTCAACCACAAACTTCAGTTACAATCTAGTTTGATCAATGAAGTCACATAGGTGTGGTTTTGTTTTTGAGATTAAATTTTTTTATTCTTTTTCTCTGCTTTTCAAAAAAAGATAATGGTTAGTTTCTTTGGAAACACAGTTAGAGATCTGTTGTCATCAGGAGGTCAGCCAAAAGAGTTTTGGACTTGTAAAAGCTTGTCATTGTTTTTTTCTAAGGGCCACCCCTGTCCCCCTCCAAAACTTGCTTTTCTCAGCACCAACCTGTCTCGCTGTACTTCCTGTCCCTCAGTTCTCCCATTTATATAGTTATTAGGCTAGCCAAATGGCCTTGGTTCACCGGTGGTCTCCTTCCAATAATTGCCATTGATGGACAGGCCTCGCTGCTTGTGGCCTTGGGCTTCACTAGACCTCAAGCAAGAGGGCTAAATCCATTTTACTGTAAATACTCAAGAAAATACTTAACTGCTGTAACATGAGCACCGAAAGAAATAGATTGTAATGAGTTAAAACACATCCTATTAAGAGAAAATATAGTAGGGCCACTAGTTGCTTTGGGACATTGGGGTTGGTTTCCCTAACTACACTGTTGAGGGACGCTAGGGAAGAAAGGGTAATCTGATCCGCGGAGTTAATCTGGATAAGTAAGGACATGTTTACACCATAAATGAGGCCTGAATATTCTCCAGTGCACTTTGGTGAATTGGAGGTTCAGTGGTATAATGAGGTATACATGCTTTTAAAATGTGATTTACACGATTCCTCAGGCATGTAAAAATTACGTAAACAGAAATACAATCCATTTAATCTTGGAGGGAGCAGACCATGTATTTGTGCTGTCTGTTACCTAACAAACACCAGACACTGTGAGCTGACTAATTACTATGGGGGTGACAGCCTGAATTATGTTGCCAGTGGAAGTGATGATTTTTTTTTTCTTCCCCCAACTATTAATTTATTTCTAAAATCGGATGTGTTACATCTCAAAGTGCTTAAATTAAGTAATATTGTCTTGTCTGCCTACATTCTGGTAAAATAGAGCTTTGGCAAAAAATTACAAAGAACTTAGTAATGTTTTTAAATATAGATATCCAGGTTTGTAGCACTTTTTTAAAAAACTTTTATCCTGCAATATTTGCATTGAATTTCTATAGAGCACTGTCAATCATCCTCTTCTACACACCACTCACACCCTGCCCCTTGATTTTGCTTAGGCCACAGCTCCTTCACCACAGCATTTTTAAGATCACTAGTTGATACATCAGATATCACTGCACTGAATGCTAAACAGTGGAGCTTGCCATCGGTCTCTTAAAATGCCTATGGTAGTGTATAAACTTTATTTCACATCACTGTAACTTGCAAAAATATATTTTCAACTGTCAACCTCACATCAATGAGGTTTAACAATGTAATTTCAAAACAACTTCTACAAGAATGTGTTTTTTACATATTTGTTAAAAGTGTTACCATGTTGTGACAGGGTAAAATGAGACAGGTAATGAAAAAATCTAACTCCTCCCAGTGCTACTGTTGCTGTCTGAAGAAATGCACCTATTCCGGTCAAAAACAACAAATCAGAGCCAGGAAGAAGGTCTTAGCAGCTTCAATCGGGCTTGGGTATGTGTTGCTAAATGTCTAATGGTGGAAAAAAACATTGTCCCAGGAAAACCATGTATCCGCCATCATCAGTGGCCGCGCTAACTAGCCTGTGCATTCATGACAGACTCAACTGTCGAGACGGGCAAAAGCAAGAGGGAGTGTGTGACCGGTGCATACACAAGCATGATTGACAGCGCTAAGACCCTCCTCCTGGCTGTGACTGTTTCTGACCAAACGGTGTATTTCTGCAATTAGTACTGGGAACACTAGGAGAAGGCAGAGGAGTTACATATTTTTGTTGTTTTTGTAAAAGTTACATAGAAAATAACAGAAAATAACATAATCAGTATGCTCATTTAAATAAACACTGACATTCATGTCCAGCTATGATCTAGAAATTATTAATTATCAACAAGGCTATTAAAAAAAACTATGAAAAAATAAGTACTACCCAAAATTTCATTGATAAGTACCTTAGACAAAATCTAATGAAATATAGAAAAGTATTGCAAATGCATGTAATTTATTTCAATAATTATTTCAGTAATTTTAATATAATTTTCATACTTGTCGGCTAATGTCTACTCTTAAATGACTCTTAAAGGAGTTTGTTTTGGAAAGAAAATCTGTCCTGACCATCCCCAAACAATATAAACAAAATAAAGACTTTAGATCATCAAGGCACATTTTTGTGAGCTATTAGTTCCATTCTATATGCTTGCTATGATTACAAAACCACAGTTTAAAATAGGGATTCCACTGAACAGGTGATTTTGAAACTTATTGAGAAGAGTTGTTTTCACTGTATTTATACAAACACAGTTTTGGGTGTCAAAGTGTGTTTTATTGATAGTCCTTAAAATGGTTCCCTTAAATGTCCCTATGGATCTCTAAAGTCTCAGCTTGCTGCCAGTATTGATAGTGTTGCTATTTAGATATCACAAGTGCCAAAATCTAAAAAAGAAAATATGTGGAAAAACTACCCTTAAAAAAAGAGATCCCTGTCTCCCTATTTATAAAACTGACATTTCATGCTACATTAAAGATTATAAGACTATGAAAAGAAGCCATGGTTAAAAATATGCTACAAAAGGGTGACTGGGTGAATTCCCCATTCCCCATGGGTGCACTGAAAGTGGCTGTCTTTTGCCCTACATGAGGGAGGAGAATAGGAAGGGAGATATGAATCTGTATTACACAGGCGCCCCAGTCTCGACTTCACAAACAGCCTGGTCTCATTCCACTCTTGGCAAAAGCTTAAACTGTGTTACTCAGTTTCCACTCTGGTGACTGAGAGGTACTGGCATAAAGATTGAGAATAAGCATGTGCCCGGCTGGTGACTAGGCAACATTCATAATGCAGAAATTTAAAAAGTGATCAAATGGCTGGGTTGTACTTTATGTTTTCATTTGTAACTTACTCAGATCATTGGAAGTCATATTTCTAACTAGCTTTCAGCTTTGTATGCGGCTGTGATAATTGAACAATACTGGGAGTAATATGTACTCTCTATTTCACCTGGTCAGGCAGGGTACACCCTGGACAAGATGCCGCCTTGGGCGGTTGCCCATGTTGCTCATATCAGAAGCTGGTGTAAACAAAGTGGTGGACACATGATTCTGGAGTTTGAATACTTTAATATGCATAATTTCAGGCTGATTAATGAGGGAATCATTGTAAAGTAGCATTTTAGAAATTCTTAATAGAATAGAAAATCAAATCAAATCTGAATCAAGATTTTACTGTTTGTAAAAGGTAAACTTTTAATCAGACAATAACACCATAAGAATTACACCAGGAATTTTCATGGGGTGTTTGCTAACTTTCTTAAGTGTTGACTGCAAAGTTCAACAGAACGATTTTCTATAAAGCAGATACGGGAAGATGCTGCCATATTTGGGTATATTTCACACTTAGCAAGTGATTAATAAAAAATGTATAATTTAAAGTGTTCAACTGTACTTGCAATCAAGCACAGAGTAAACACATCATAGTTGTATTTGACAACACTGCTTCTCACTTAAGGCTATGTAATGCATGTGTGAAATAGTAAAAACAACATCCTTTTGCACTCCTACTGTTCCGAAAAGCACTCTTGTGGGAAATAAGGAGGAGAAGGAGTTTGCTTCCCTGTGTTATTCTGAGTTCAGATAACTGTGGTGATTAAGTCAAATGAGCAGAGGAGGATTTACGGTCCCCTGATGTGGGGAGATAAGACAAGAGGAGTCACTCTGACTGACAGCGCAGGCTTGGGAAGGAACATAATCCAGCTGATGGAGAGAAGTTTTCAGCGTTCATAATCTCTCCCACTAGTTCCATCACATTCATCATTCCCTCCTTCACACTCTCTCTCCTGCTCTGTCCTCACATGCTTACCAACAACACAAAGTAATAAAGCTCTCACCATGCACAAAACCTGCCTTCAAATGAATTTATCATCACAAAACCACATCCCCTGTCTTCAGTTGTGTCCTGTTGGTGTGTTGCTGAACTTTCTCATTCATTCTTGAACTCAACTTGTCCTGCCTTGTTGCCTGTGTCCACTCCCCCTGTCCCTTTAAACACACCCATTGGACTCTCCCCTTTCCTCAGACTGAAATAAATCAATGCTGGTCGGAGCTCAGTTGTAATAAATCAGGCCCTGTCCTGGACTGGAGCCTGCCCAGTCAGCCTGTCACTGCCTGGCCTTCACTCAGGATTAATTAAAGGCCTGATATAAAGCCCAGATGTGCTGGAGCAAGAGAGCCCTGAACCCTTTTGAGCAGCTTTAGGCTCTTTCTGCGTACACACATGCACACGCACGCATACACACTAACAAATACACTCAAAGAGTGCTCAAGAAGTGATCACACAAGGTAACTTTAGAGAATTTGTGTGTATATTTCACGGCACACCTCTTATGCACACTTTAAGGCACACAAGAGTCTCAACATGTTTTATAATTTCAATGTATTGTGCTTAACACTCCCTGTTATCCTCGTGGTTTCCTCACTGCAGAAAAGTCTCAGAAATTGTCTGAGCAGACATCGAGCTTAAGATAGGGATAAAGTTAGAAGTTCAGCATATTTTTCTCCACTGAAGGATGTGTTTTTTTCAATCACCATACAATGTATGACAAAAATATATAAGACAATAAAAAAACACAATAGATTTTCTACAAGGTAAAATACTCTGTAAAAATCATAACCTTATTTTATGTCACTGACACCAGACCAGACTACAGGTTTTCTGTTTTATATATAATTTTGTGGATAAGAAGGTCTTTTTCTAGTGTACGGTGTGTATCAACTGTATGTTCAGTATTTATGCACCAGGTAATCTTTATGTGGTGAGTTCTCATAAGTTTTGAGGGCTTTTATTCTAAAAATCTTTTGGATAAATTCAAAGATGTTCCCAATTAAGATATGTGCTACTATAACCACTACAAGAATGCCTTCTTGAAATGATTATTCAAGAATAATCACTACAGTTCTTGCATTCAAATGACATAATTAAGTTTCACAACTTTTTTGCTCATGGCTGTAGATAGACTATCAAATGAGCAGATAGTGTCAGTGAATTAAACATTTTCTGTCGCTTCAAATTCAACCTTAGCTTTGACAATGACTCTGAATCCTGTCAAGTGTCATTTCAGCTTCTCTCACTTTTTCTTTTTTGTGTCTGTCCCCTGGTGGGAGTTTACAGGGCGGTGTTGCTGGAGGGTGGGTTTGTTTTGGCTCGCAAGGTCAAGGGTTGCAAGGCATACCTTATTGCATGATGACTGAAGGGGGGATTAGATGAGTAAGATATCACTCTGTTTTCTGGTCATGACAGAGCAAGGTTAACCCACAGCGGCCCTGGGGCCTGAGTTGAGAGGAAGGGAAGGGAGGTGGGGGTTAGAGAGGGTATCACAAGGGCACGGGTGGCTTGGGGGACTATTGGGTTGATTCCTGATGACCGCAGAGCAGTCTGGCCTTCCTGTTCTACAGCAAAAGCTCACTCAGGAAATTAGAGGTCTGGGCTTCCTTTTTTCACACAAGCTTGTCTTGCACACAGCAGGCTGACACTTGACAAAGCACAAAACATTGTTTTGAGAGAATTTGTACAAGCTTTCCCCAAAGAAAAAACAAATCTCACAAAAGAGATGTAAATGTTAATGGCTGCAGATTTATTTTTTAGCATTGCTAACAAGAGTTTCTTCAAGAGCTCTGCTCCCCCTCATCATTTCAACAAACAGCAAAGCTAATCTATTTGTCTCGGCTGTGGGATGTCTGCACCCATGTAACACATTTGTTACTTAAAGTTCAGTGCATATAAATGACTATAATCCTCCTTCATATCTCTGTGTGCAGAGGCCATTGTGAGGATCTGGGGCATGTGCAGTCAGGGATCATAGCTTAAACAGATTGAGGCCATTTTCTTGTGTCAGATATGATATAGCCGCTTGGTGCCTAATGGGCTTGGAAAAAGAGGTAAACATGTCCTCGACCCTGTGAATTCCATTATATAAAGAGGTTGATTTGCAACTCACGGTATGCTAACTGCAAAGAGAGAAGATAAACACTTAAACCTGAAATACCAAGCTCATAGAAGTCACTGAAGAAATGCTTTCTTGCAAATAAACAAGCAATATGTCCCTTTAACGGTTACTTTAACATTAACATGCTTCAGTGTTTTATCAGATAATCGACAAATGACTCAATGGAGGGATCTCACTTAGAGATTAAGATACAATCAACACCCGGGATGAATGTAACTTGGTATCCAGGTGTTAAAGCAGGAAGAAAAATAAACCCAGAGAGTAATTGCTGATATGTTCCTAATGTGCCCCCTCACCCTTACCTCCCCTGCCCTGTGCCTCCTGCTGATAGGCCACCCCTGATGGCTGTCACACCTGGTGTTGAAGACGGTAGGGTGTATTTTATCTGCTCAGGGCCCATTGGGGGGCTATTCGTCTTCCTCCAGACTAGTGTTGGGAGGTCAGGGACAATCCCTCTGTTTATCCCCCTGTCCGTCAACGCTGCACACATCCCTGGAGTTTCGTTGCATCTCCCCCATGAAAGTGAGGCACACTTGCACTGCTGATCTCGAATGTCCTTAAGAAGGATTAAAGAAGCTTGATGCTAATTTTAAGAGTTAACGGAGGAAGTGCCAGAGAGCATTTTCTTTTTAGAAACTGTACAATTATATTAAAAACAGTGAGATTAAAATGGATACTTTCAATATAAAGACTTCAGAAATATTTTTGCTCTGTCAGCATTAGTTTCTGAGGGATCTTTGGATTTGCTTTAGACAGTGGAAATATTAGTAGACAACCGGGATTGACAGTAGGCAGTGAGTTTCACTGTAGTTTGTTGGGTTAGTAAACATTATGCCAGATTTAGGTGTTGATTTTGAGAGTTTTTTATTTATTGTGGCTGATTTTTCCTGAGTAGTTCAACTCAGGAAGTAAAAGATGACAAATCTCAAATAGGGGGAGTCTTCCAACTATAAGGTGTTCTACCTCAACCCTTAATATACCTCTACGTATTGGTGACCATGAGCTGTTTGGATCTACATGAATTTTTGGGTCAGCTGAGCCCAATCTATTCAGTTATTGTCCCTGCATGTCTCAGTTAATGTGGTCACAAAAAGTCTGAGAGGACAGCCCTAACACAGACTATAAGGAATGAGTTATGTCATATATGTTTAACTAAAAATTACGCTCTGACAATGTACAAGATATGTTGCTGAAAGGGATGCCAACAGCAAACGGTGATGTGTAAGATGATCACCCTCAGAATTTAAATGGTAATAATCTATTCATACTGTTGTTTGAATCTGTTAATTTTATTAATAATCTGTATGCTTGCCACTTGAAAACACAACTGGATTCTTTTCAACTACTTGTGTAACAGACCATCACAACAGTGCAGATGACATGCGATCTAATGTAATAAAAATGAAGTTTATAAACTGCGTGGAGGATTTAATTTTTGACGAGAAATTGTTTGGGTATATTTTATTCAATAAAAAAGCAGTTCAGATATAAACAACAACTGGCTGGCATTTTGTTTAATAGTTAAATATAACTATTTAAAATTAATCTTAAAGTAAATTTTGACAGTAAGTTTAAATATTTTTAATGTAGTGACAAGTGCTGAAATAGAATGTCACTTTAATGGTTTTCTTTGTCCATTTGTCTTTAAGAAGAATATTTTTTTATTTCCATTTAAATCTCACAAGTCAGAGCATTAAAAGCAAATCTCTGACCTGTGTTATTTAATTCTAATTCTTTAAAGTGACGTTAAAGACTTCCCCAAATTATCTGAAGGTGTTGATCCTCACCTCCAGTCAGAATCCAAAAACGAACGTCCAAAGATCTTCAGAAAATCTGAAGGACCAATTAAGATTCCCTCTACAGATTTACTTAAATGCCTTGTTTGTAAAGAATTAAACACAAATAAATTATTAGTGGTTAAAAACCTTTGCAGAACTGTGTAAAACAGTTTCTTTAGCATTGCCAAGGTGTGGAGTGTGCCCAGAGGCCAGCAAAAGCATTGTTTATCTACTCTACATTGCACTACTGCTTCTGCCTGCACACGTGTGTCTGGGATTTTGGGATGAGTCCCCTGGGCCAAAGGACCACACATGTAGAGAATGTGAACTTAGAAGACAAACTAGTTCCCTAATGGCGAAACAAGAAGAAATTTTAGAGAGCATTATTCTGAAATGAGTGATTTTTCACAGAAATATGAGTGCAATTGTGCTAAAATTTGGATGCACAAACTCGCTTTATGTATTTTTCATGGAAACACATACCAGTGAGGTAATGTCTTGTTTTAGCAGTTTTCGCCTACATACCAGGTTATCTCCAGCCTCCTGTTTCATCCCATGTGAGCCATTTTCAGCTATATGACATAAATCTACCAAGAACCGACTTTTCTAGATACTAATTAAAAAACACTTCGATTTTTTTCTGGTTTTAAGCAGAAGAAGAATGGCCTCATTGCCTGTTCAAAGTGAGCGCAACAGAGAGGGAGCGAGAGAGAAAGAGAAAATGAGTGAAATGGGGAAAAGGGAGGGAGGAGTGTGTGAGAGTAGAGAAGTTGAAATTTGACTCACAAGCTTGCACTCTTGCCTCTCTCTCTGGGACTCCTCTACTTGGCTTCGACTTAATTGCATCCCCGATATAAACAAGAGGGTTAGTGTGAGAGCAGACCAGCAGCTGAGGGGCTCAAGCAGAGGGCCAGTCTGGGGATTGAGTTCAGAGGGGAAGGACTTAACACAGAAACTGACTGAAAATGCCTAACTAAGTGAAGCATAGAGTGAGACATGGATGAAGGATTAAGGACATAAAAAAGAGGCAATAGCTCCTGTATTCGGCAGAGATAGAAAAATTAGAAGTCAAGACAAAAATGTGCTGGCTCGACCATAATCCATCTCTACATATTACGTAAAAAGTCTGCTTAACTGGCGTATTAACTGGTAAGTCTGCTGTGTAATGCAGAACTGGGGCATCAGACAGAAGCCCTTCTGGCTCCAGCACAGTTGACGCTACGCCTCAGAACATCTCTTTCACAGATACTCCCTACTGATCGATTTGTTCCAGCATTCTCACAAAGACGGCATGGGATTGGATTCCATTATGAGTGATCCCTTCTTAAACCAGAAAATCCATCATTCAAAAGCAGACTTTCCTGAGGTGCACCTCTGGATAAAAACTCTAAATTAACAGTAGAATGGCCACATACAACGTGCATTCCTAAAGATCCCTTTGCTTCAGAAATGTGTGGAGCGTAGCAGAAATCGCACTTGGCTTTTTTGTTGTCTGTCATTTTACCTGACTGTCAAAAACTTTCCAGTTTTATATGTCAATTTTTACATGATATTGATAAGGGCTATACTGTTTCACTTATGTGGTTTAACTAATATTCAATAAGTTGAGCAGACAGTGCAGATCCCATCTGCAAATGTTAGATGAACATATCTAACATTTTGTCCTCAGTGATAAAAACCAATGAAAAATGAAATTAATCGACTCCTGCTGCCTCACAACTTCCTCCAGGTTCACATCTGGAGGAGAAATCTCTGCTGAAGTTTAGATCGGACCTAAAAAAATTCAACCCTACCCAGACTGACTCCATAGACATAATGCCTGAGCCCAATCCAACCCAACTGATTAACTTTATTTTGAGGCTCAAGCTTGAAGTATACCCAACATTATTTAATTAAGATTTTACTGCTTTCATTTTTAGAGCATCGTTTGAATACGCAGTGTAACGTCTCCCAGCTTCGGTTTAACATCTTCCAGCTCCATCTTGTCTTTTGTTGTAACACAGGATGAGTGAAGTGCAAATCTTCCAGGATGATTGATTGAAAGGATCCTATTTCTGCAGCTCTAGCAGAGCAAGGTGGAGCCATGTGCACATGTAGTTATGCAGCTCACTGTGCTTGTTGCAGTCTAATTAACTCATTACTTTCTTTTTTTAACAAACTGTCTACTCCTCCATATAATCAATAAATAGATTAACATAACATAGTGTTCTCTTTAGTTTTCTCTATTCTATAGGTAGAGCAGGCTTGTTAAAAGTGCCATTTCAGACACTCCAAAGCGTCTTGACCATAATTCTTCAACACACTGTCAGATCTTAATCAGCGAGGTGCATTTAGTTCAGTATCCATGTCAGAGACGGTATTCTGAAGGGATTTCTATATAACTGATTGATTTAGTTAGTTCCGCAATGTACTCTCCATAATGCTGTGCTTAAAGTTAAAAATGTAGTCAAGGGTGTGAATTGTAATTTATCAAAATGATGGATGAGCTTTTGATTTTTCCTTTGATTTGAAAAAAATACCGGTCAAATATGGAAAATATTCCTTTAACGCAATCTCTAGAGCTGAGTATGCAGTAAGTGAAATAATAAATCTGTTGTCTTACAAAATTATAACTGAAAGTTTTAGTTTATTATGCTTGAAATAATTCACCTGTGTGAATATGTGCATTTAATTGAGCACAAAAGCAAACAAGTTAACTCACATTTTACTTTTCCATTACATATTGAGTAAATTTGATACTTCATATATCCTCCATGACCCTGAAGAGAGAAGTGCCAAGCCATTGCCAAACTACAACCATATTGTTCTTAACTCCTTCAGTTTACTGATTTGCCCAGAGCACTGAAGGGAGATGAGAGTCGAATGGAAATGTGTAGGAAGGCAATGGCCAGGCTAACATGGAAAGGTTCAGTGGTGAATTTCTTTCAGATAAAAGAAAATAAAGAGAGAGAAATGAAAGCAAAACATATTGAAAAATTATATAAATCACGGCAATGCCATTCAGATTGCCAGTAAGCGTGATTAATCACAACTCATCTGGTGTAATTTTCTGATGGACTCTGTATTTTCTTACCCATGATTCTATACCATGTGGGATATGAGATTTCCCAGGAAAGTGGTATTTGACGTGCCATCCTCCATGCTGTCATACACGCTGGGACAAATTGCACCTTGGGCAGTTGCCAGCTTACAAAACACCCTGTTTCAACCTCAGCTATTTAAACAGCAATCATGTGCAAGGTCAGGCAAGTCCCAGCACTTCATTTTTCATCTATTTTATTTTCACCTCTGACAACTAAATGAAGGCTGACGTATCACTCTGTGTCCATTGATTAAAAAGACCCGAAAGTGTTTCCCAATTGCCAGCGTTTTGCCCAGGATAAAGTAGAGTGTCAAAGACAAGTGACGTCATTCTGAGGTCATGGATTTATAATGGTCACCATGATGTAGCTGTTGTGGGAGCAGTTAAGACCATTTAAAAAAAATAGGTAGGGTGTAAGGAATATCTCATTGTTTGCTTACATGATCCCTTTTTGCCAGATGTTGTATGGCACTATTTTCCCCTCATCTTAGTTCTGAATAATCTGCACTTGAAGATCATTTACATTAATGAATTGTCTGTTTGATCGTCCTCTTTGCCTCAATGCTCAGCATCCTTTGTCCAATATCCACTATCCTCATTTGCTATTTTTCAAATGTCCAAGCTTTTCTAAGCATCTTTATTTTACCTACTGATAGCTCAGTGGTATCTAAATTTGACAATTGTAAGTAGAACTGTAACTTCTTTAACTATTACTTTAACACAGAAATAACATGGGTTAGCTTGTTGTTAGTGTTAGCATTAGCGTTAGCATTAATGTTAGCATTAGCAATCGCATTGGTTTCATAGACTAATTACTTAAAATAGCACAACTCACTACTCACCTGGGCAGAAACAGGTAGACAGCAATTTAATGTTTCATTTGATCCTAGATGGTTGACCCCACCTGAAATAAAATAATTGCATTCTCCAGGCTTTTAAAAGCTTTCATCTGGCTTGTCGTATAATATGAGGTCTGCAGCACCAGATAGTCAGCTATGTCGATCGCCTTGATGCTCGATAAATCCTCAAGATTATCTGATAAGTCCTTTTTACCGAGACAATACTGATCATATCCTAAATAGATGTGTATTTTTTTCGAGATTCCTCGTGTGTGCCAGCCCATTTAGAGTATTAGGGTAGTCACTGTGATCCATTTCGCTCTGTTTTGATAAATCCCCTTTCTGACATGCATCTAAATTTTCCACATCATCCAAGTCACATGTCTGCAACCCAGGAATTAAATGGCACTATGTGTCTAAAAATAATACCACTTTTAAGCAAATTGAGCATATCAGAAGAACATTCAAGCTGAAGTGGGACTGAAAGCAATTCATGGACAAATTTTACAATCCTCAACATTTTTCTTCATACCTCCTCCCCTCTGTAATTGATTGTCCAGACATCTTCTTAAATACATTTAGCTGAACATTGAGCAGGCAGCTACTCATTGGCCATCACATTCAAACAGTAGCATAAAATCACCCCATTAGAAGAAAGCTAAATATTGACAGAGGGTTAAGGCTTGCTGACTGAAAGTCAAAATTTAACATGCATGAGATGCATCTGGGGTTTGTACTTTTAAAGTTTTTTTTTTTTTTAAACATTAAGCGGTTACATAGCAAGTTTGTTAGTTTCCAATAAGACCAATTAAAATGACTTGTTTTCTTATGCTATTTAGCACCTTATTTTTCCCCAGAGATTTCATGAGAACATCCCACCCCAAACCAAGTGGATTTTTTCTCTCAGCACCACATCTTGCTGCCTTCACTGACTGTCTTTCTTCCCCTACAGACCAGTGTTCCTTGGTCAGAGTTACTATAAAATGTGTGCATTCCACCATATTTGTAAAAATCTCACATGTGTCAAGACCCAGCTCCCATAAGCAGGGGTTTGAACTTGGCCTCAGCTTATGAGTGCACATAAATCCAGCACCCTTCGATACAGACGAGGTGAATGTCTTTACATAGGAGTCTAATTGCTGAACTTTGCCACAGCCAAGTTTGCAGAGCTAAATGATTTGTCAAAATTCCTGTCTCTTGGTAATAAATTACCCAGCCTGCCTGGCCAGTTAAAATTTGGATTCTCTTGGCTAGTAACAGGACTCTGTTTTCAAGGTGAACAAGGGAAGAGTTTGCTTGACAACAGCGGAGGAATTTTACATTTTCAGCCTTCATAAAAATGTCCCGAAGAATTCGAATAAAACATTAAATACATCATTGTGATTCCTTATAATGTGGTTCCGAAATGTATCACTTTTACCTGTTAAAATAAAACATTTTCAGAAAAAATTACATGTTAAACATCTCATCTTGATTATCATGACCACCTAGTTGGAATGA
This sequence comes from Alfaro cultratus, assembly GCA_903066825.1. Taxonomy (NCBI): domain Eukaryota; kingdom Metazoa; phylum Chordata; class Actinopteri; order Cyprinodontiformes; family Poeciliidae; genus Alfaro; species Alfaro cultratus. The sequence goes on along the minus strand of CAEFZX010013601.1, from coordinate 43,654 downwards.
CAGCAAATTAAGCTGTTCTGGAAAATTGTGGGAAAAAGTGAGCACACGGTCCCATCAGAAGCCAAGGAGAATGTTTGTTTTGACTTGAAGTTCTCCCTGCACTAGGATTGACCCAACACTAAACTGTCACAGCACACTGGCTGACAATAACTAAGACTTTTGCTCCTTTTGTCCTTCTCATTTTATTATGATACTCATAAAAATCTCATAGTCCTTAATTTACTTGCTTGGCAAAATTTATTCAGATAATCTGCACCCAAGTAGGTTCCCAAACTTGTAAATAATAAAAATAAGTTGTGTTTAAACATGACACTAACACTTTTATAGCCCATCAAATGGTAGATTTGGTTGCATTTTTTATTTTTCAATATTGTAACTTCAGCTGTTATGTTGGAATACTTCTGTTCTCCTTTGGTATGTAAGTTTTTACACTGTTTTGAGAATTTAACAAAGAACATCCATAAGCCAGAAAGATAGGAGGAATTTACACCAAATAATGTACATCTTAAATAAATGTATTATGAGCATGAAATTTTTTTAAAAGAAACTCTTTTATTATCACCACATATTTTAACATGGAAACGTTTATAAAATAATAAAAAAACAATATTTGTTATTTATGTAACTTGTAAAAGTTTCTACTACATGAGGAATACTAAAGTAAGCACCAGAACATTTAGGAGACCCAGAACGAGGATAATTTCTTGTTTTATAACCATCTCATTGTGATCTCTATTTCAAGTGCTTCTTCCCTCCTTGAAACTTAAATTAACTGAAATCATAAGAAAATGAACTGGTTAAAGTGCGGCACTGAACTGCAGTCTACCAACTGCTCCAGGCAGTGGACCAGAAAATTGCTCAACACCATAATGAATCCCTGTCATGATAAATTTTATCCATCACATTGGAAACAATTCTCTGTAACAACTACATTGATTTTTATGATGTAACAATCCTCACAAATTCACAAATGGATTTAAGCAGATTTTAAAGTGTTCAAATCCTTTGAATTGTGTCATATTGCTATCTACAACCACAGTTTTTTTTTTTTAGGTGATGGACCAACACAACGTAGTGGATAACTGTAAAGAGAAAGAAATAAAATACAGTTTTCAAACCTACCAAGGCATTGCTGTTCACCTGAATTGACAGACCTGCAAAAAAAAGCATTGATTAGTGATGTACTATAATGTACTATAATGACTATCATTAAGAGTTGACCCATTGTAATTTTGGATTAGTTGTAGCGATCCGTAGCTTGAGTGGGACAACCTGTTGATAGGACATCAGTGATCCATCCAGCTTATGAGTAGATGAACCCACTCATAAGAAAGGGAAGGCCATTTTATATTCAAAATCATAGAAAGTCCAGTTTTCAGTTTTCCATAAATGCTTTTTTTTTTAGCACCCCAGATCAGAGTCTATGGAATATGACTAGAGCTAAATACGGAGCGATTCTGGGAGAAAGCATTTCTAGGGACAATATCCGAGTAGATATTCATATTATGATCAGACAACAACCTTATGCATACAGCCAGAGCTTCTTTTGAATGCTCAAACTCAATGCATACTCGCATGTGAGAATGGCTCAGTCAAAACATAGACCTTAATCCAGTTGAGAATCTGATATTCTCAGAACATGTAATCTGTCCGAGATTGAAGTTCTTTGTAAGAACACTAGTCAAAAATATGTTTTGACTCGAACTGAAACCTTAGCAGCTGTAATTACCTTGAAAGGTGAACAAAACATTTTAATGTGATTTTGCAAGAATGCAAAATCGGATAAAACTTTTTTGATTTTGAATGTTTGAAAAGTTTGAAAATCATGAATCATTTTCGTTGCATGTGTTGCTTTATGTTGGACAACCATTTGACACATATAACTCTGTTATGTTAGAAAATGTGAAAGATTTAAGAGGTAGCAAAAGCACTGTATTCATTTGAACTTTTCTTATATTTAAGCTATACTATATGCCAATATTTATTTTACTGGAATGGGGCAACTGTGTTTCAAATAAATTTCAGCAGAACAGGCAGTGGGTTCTCAATTTTCAATCTCGGTCTGCGAGCGTTGTACGGTCGCGGGTGTATGTGCACCCTGCAGGGCTAATCACAGGCCTTCAGATTTTCCGCCCACAACAAACTGGGAGCCAGAATTCCTCACCCTGAGTGCCTCATGAGTGAGCCACTTTGTACTCCAGGCTCAAAATAGCACACAGCTCCCAATTACGGGGGAAGAAGCAAACACAGGTGTGGAATCCCCACCGCCACCAGCACCAGTACCCCTGATGCAGAATAAAGACATTCTTGTCCCAGAGAACCCTGACTAGGAAGGCCAGAGCCATGCCAGGCTTTGAACTGTGGAGACCACTCAGCCTGGTTGGTTGCAGGGGTAAAATGGAGCTTTTAAAAGTGTGGAAATGAATCAAGCCACATCAATCATGTGTTTCCATTTCTGGATAACTCAAATCATTGGTGCCTGATCCTATGTATGAATGTGTGTTTCCTATACAGTGCATGAAGATGTCATTGTGCCTTTGTCCAATGTATGTGAGTTTGTGCAGACACATTCTGAGTAGGTTTTAAATTAAGAAAGCCCTAATTAGACAAGGAGTAATTTTTATTTATCATTTGCAGAACTTACATTTAAGATATATGGTTTTTGAATTGTACTAAAATGCTATCGTTAAGAGTTGAGTTTAGTGGGGGCGACATAGAGTTGGGCTAAGAGGTGTAAGCCACAGACAATGAATGCTCTGTTCAACTTCTGTGATTCTGCTGGTTTGGATCAGGTTTTGAGGCTGTCTCCTGCTGCTGTGCGTTTCCCAACTCTTTAGTCCCTTTTAATAGCAATACAGGTTAGGTGTTCTGTGGGTTGATCAGGATTGTTTTCTGATAATTTCCAATTGAAAAATATGCATATTTTCTCAGATCACAAATGTAAATCTGCTATTTACATTTGCAGAAATCCTTATCCAAATCAATACCCTTTTATACTGGTAATTAGAGAAAGACAAGATAGTGAACATAGACGGGGGGAAAAGCATTTTTTTGTTTTTATATAGTAAAAATGTCAGAGCTTTAAAACGGAACAGTCGTTTAATTTTACTCAATCATAAGTCTCAAATCAAATAACTTCAGTATCAGTATGCAGCTATATTTTTTTTACACTACACTATAAGTGGGGTATTTATTTTCATAGACTATAAAAAAACAATAAAAAAGTAATTCAAAAGACTGATTTTTTGTTAGTTTTATTTAATTTTTAATGTATTATTTGCCTTGCGGGAGCCCATTGCCCCTGCAACCTTTTACAGAAAGCTAATGTTCTGCAAATCAAACAAACCTCTGGGTTAGGAAATTGAAATTAGGGAAAGTGCACTGTCATGTTTTCAAGCTGAAATATGACAGGAAGATCACTCATCAGGTTCTCTTGACTGAGATGCATTGGAGAACCAATGCAAATAAAGACATGTCCTGGATTTTGAGTGTCACCTAATATAAGTGTATTAATTTTCTTTTTGTTTATATATGCAAAAATGTGGCTTTTGGTTTTCCGTCTAAGGAAGAATAAAAATATGTGTACACCAGAAAAGTCTTTACTGAGAAGGATCAAGTTATGACTTCATTATTTTTTTTAACTTTTTATTGGTAGAAGACAGAGCTCCACACCAGTATCTATTTTTACAGTAAGACAGTAGAGCGAGCTGTGTATCACAGTCTCTGAGCGCGGTATGTATTCAGAGGGATCTGTGTGGTGGTGTGTGGCCCACACAGGAAATTAAGAAACCTCTACAGCTTTAAGCATATTTGTGTCTGAATTATCTTGGAACACAGGATTTAAACAAAAGTGAAACAAGGTTCAGTTTGGGCTCAGTCGGGTTGAGCAGTGACTCTGTTAATTTTAGTCCCTTATTTGGGGGAGAAAGGTCAGGCTTGAATAATCCTGAGTGACTTTCCAAATGTAAAATAATGATATTTAAATGTCTTATGGATACAGTTCCTTTTTTCTGGATATATCAATACACATACTAGAGTAACACAACTGGAAACATTTTTTTTTCTTCATGTGTAATAAAATAGCTTCTGTAATTGTTTGCATGACAGACAGCTAACAGTGAACAGTCGGGATCAAACATCCAACTCCCTCCATGTCCACATATGAGAATAACCCTGTTATGTCAGTGAGAGCGTGTGTGGGCAACAGGAGACCCAACAGAAACAAGACTTATTTACTTTTGGGAGGAATACTAGACGAAGAAGGATGATAAGAGAGATCCCCTATTTTGAATGTTTTACGCCAATCGCAGGGTTCACCACAATCCTCTCACCACTGTTCACAGCAGTTACAACACACTGCTGCAGCCAAAGAGCTTCCATCCTCGGTGGGCAAAAATTTACACAGATGGTTCTTGTATCATTGGATTAGAGAGCACATTTCCTCAATAAGTGAAAAAAACAAAGGCTTTACTAAATATATTATGTCTTAATTAAAGAGACCTACATCAATGTATATTTGTATGTGACCAAAGCTGATTCTTTTTCTTACAGAAAGAGGTCAGATGGAATATAATGTTCCCAGGTAGAAGGCAAATCTAGCAACATAGTTAACACAGTTGTTTAATGCTTGTTTTAAATTTACATGAAAGCACACAAGATAATAGTTTAATGTATATTATTATTTAGAATAATAATAAAAACCTACTAGATACTTTACATTAACATTTGTAACTTTTTTATTTTAGATTAATTTAGTCATTTTTAATTTATGTATTTAATTTTCTTTAACATATTTTATAATATGTTTCCCTTTTTATTCCTAAGATTTTTTTCCCCCACATTTTCCTTACTACATTGCTGATTTTAGACGTTGGTCTAAAATAATCAATAAGAGACAATAAACCACTCTCTAAAAGCTGCTGATGTAATAAGGTAATTACTTAAGTTAATGTACAATATGATTTATTTATGAATAAAAATAATGTCTGAAAGTTGAGGACGTATTCTAATATTTCAACAAAATGTTCAAAAGCAGCCCATGTATGTGCACTTCTAAAATTACAGCAAATAGGAGAAGAGTGAAATATATTCAAGTCCCTCTTACATGTGGCAGTCTGTTAACAGCAGCAGAGCAGCAATGAAGGCTCCCTGTGCCCTCCAAGGTGAGCTCTGTCTCCAGCAGGCAAAGAGGACCATGGGAAAGCTCACATACCGATTAATCACAGCTAATGAGCTGGAACAGAGTTGCTCGCGCTGCCTTCCATGACCATCTAACCTCACACATGCACATGAACTCAAACACACACATACAAAGTCAGACACAGAAAGAGTGTGAAGGGCAGAATAATAAAGATTTTTGAACTGCTGGAATTGCTTTTTTATTAGACTGGAAGAAATTTAAATCTCTCTAAACTCGTATAAAATGTTATGGATTTTATAACACACACACAAGCAGACACACACACGCGTATATATATACTGTATATATATACTGTATATATATATATAAGCAGTAAAACTTTATCTACAATGAAGTTGCAGATGTTGATGTTCCTTCTAGATACACAGTGGTATATTCATAGTATTATAAGTATACGACCCATGTAGGGTTGGCTCAGTTTAGGATTAAAAATGCTGAACACTACAAAAAGTTTTGCAGTATTTTTGGAAATTATTCATAGGTATTCAAATGCTATCAATGCAAATTCTGTATTAAGTTTTATGGGCAAGAACTAAATGAATAACAATTATAATTTATTTGTTTTCTATTATTAAATTAATATTTTTTTCTGAATACTCTTTTTAACTCTTAAAATGTGGTATTACCTAAAATGCTACAAGTACACGCAGCTGTTATTTATTTTTTATCTTGCATATGGCCATCTGTTCAAAAAGTGGTTTCTCGACCTCGTTCTGGCTACTGAAGAAGCTACAGCTGTGGGCCTCTTACTGTAACCGTAATCCTTGTGGCACATATATCTTCACTGACCCTTACACATTTCAGTTATCATTCCTGGAGCCACCTATCTTTAGACGGGCTTTTCTTGCAGTACTGTCTGTCCCTGTACATCGGCAGGTGATGCAACTGAAATTTGGCAATGTCATCTATGTAGAGGAAATAGATCCATTTGTTGTGCGATAAGGGTCTCTGCGAGTCAAAAGCAAAGTGATCTGGCTGCTCATGTGTTATAGGAAGCTAAACTATAGGCCATAAATCTTCTTGGGCCACACTTTGTGTCGATGAGATACTACAGCACAGTATCTCTTCGCCACTGAAATATTTTAGTGCCTTATGCCACTAAAATATTTGTGTCACTGCGATTGCATGTATAGGTTGTAGCCAAATGTTTGAATACAGATAAAAGAAAACTTGAAGACAGCAACATGGAATGTATATCTGAGTAGTGTTTGTTTGCACATTTCTGCTGATACATTTATGTTGGCAGCTTATTTCAAGGAATAGAATGGCAACTTTAGTCATTTCCATTTATCAGAAATATATGGTAAAGGTGTTGATGTACAAGTGTCATCCAAATAAAAGGGTTTAGATAAATCCACCAGATTCCTATGGCATTTATCACACCTGAAGACTTCTAAAGAAACCTCTCACTAGTACACTATATTGTGAAGATGTTGGGCAAAGAATTGATGACATAATTTTGGTGGGTTAATTTTAGGGCAAACAGAAAACCTTTTGTCTTCTAATTGTTTAAACAAAATATTTTAACTCTAACAAAAGCAAACTCTGCTTATAACATCTTCCATATTAGTTTGTTGGTCTCAAATCACAACGCGTTCAGTTTGTTCCATCAGTGTGGGAAGAAAGAAGTGCAGGGCGACCTCTTCGGTGTGTTTCTAATATCTCCCTAAAAATCCCTGTGGGCAGGATCATCTTGGGTGTTCCTGGGTGGGCTTTACTGTTGTTGTACTAGATGCCTCTGCAGCACAGGATGCAAAAAGAATAGGAGGAGAGGGTGAAAAAGAGAGCTGTGTGATTTGCAGCTGAGTGCAGAGGATAAGCTTGACCTGAGGGGGAAAACGCACCCTCTGTGTACGGCTTGGGGTAAGATCTAAGTTGCCCTTTCTCTTCCCCTCACTCACTCTCCCTTTTCTCTTTCTTGGTGGGGAGGAGGAATGAAGGTAATGAAGCTTAAGTGAGCCTGGTGTCTGGTAATGTAATATACACAAAGCCCTTGTCAGGTCTGGATCCAATAATGTGTCATTTACCACGTCTGGAACAGATTGGCCCAGATGATCGGAATGAACCCTTGCCCGGGTGAGGAGTACACAGCATCCCTCGCCCTCGAGGCCTTACAAGCCGACCTTCACCTCACCCAGACTCCCTTGTACCTTTCATGCACCTCTTCATCCCTCGTAAATGCTACTGCATGCTTCAGATTAGTCAACGACCATGTCAGTTGTACCGTGGTTCCTTTTCAAAGACAGGAACTTTTAATTAGTTGATCTGTAAGTGTAATGTTGAAGATATTTATAATGTAGAATTTAATTAATATTTATAGAGTCCTCAGTCCACAAGTACATTTTGGATGGGTTTTTGAAACAAATTAGGCTGGTTAGAACAAAGTTTATAATTTGTTTGGATATACTTTTAGCAAAGCATGTACAGATCTCCTCCAAAAGTTTTACATTAATATCATTAACATGAAAAGCAACATTCCTGTTAAAAGTCAAATAAGAGGGTCAGCAGCCATCAGAAGTGTTAATACAGTAGGGCTTGCGATAAAAGCCTGTGAAGCTCCATAATTGAGATTAACTAAAGTTGGATTATCAGAAATAATTCTAAATGATTAGTAAGGCTTTACCAAAAACAAAGCTCCACAGCCTGATTATGACTTGGCCTTGGCCTGACCACCATTTGATTTTTAGACAACTTTACCAAAAGACAATCAACGAACTCCAGCTCCTTCCTAAAACATCATCACCTTAGATGAGGATACTAGAACATGTATGATGGTTAAAACTTTGAGATTTTTCAAAATTCAAAGGAGAAGAATAAAAAAATAGTAAATAATTTAAATCAAACTATAAGGTCTTGCTACACTTTGCAATTAGTGCCACCATTTTGGATAATGAACCCATAGATTGTTTCAGTGGGCATTGTCTCTGAGTACAAAGCTTCATCAACTTGGTGCTTTCTTGTGTCTTTTAAAGGGTTAAGGAACATCTTACTAACTGATCAAAGGTGATTTCATACCTTAAAGTCACTAATAAAGATTAAAAAAAGCATGAATAAAACATACATGTGTTAGCAACGTGTCTTTAATACAACATAGTATTAGCATAATTGACATTATTTGCAAACTAACATTTGTTAACACCATAAGTTAACATCCATCTTCATTGTTTCAAAGCATCTAAGGGGACATTTACTGTAAGATAACAGCTGTAGACTACATCCTAGAATCTTATTGCTGGTTTTTACCTAGCAAAGATCATATATCCACACAGCAGTAATATAAACATAGTCAACTAGCTGTTAGAGAAAAAGCCTCACTAAAGCCTACATGTGTAAATACACCATGAGCTAATGCCCACACAGAGAGCCCCTAGTGTTGTGACACAGGAGCTAAAGATAATATGCAAGTAAAAAGTACCTTAAAAGCATATTGTTAGTAGATCAGTTATATTTGTTTCAGAATAAGTTTTTGTAACTTCATTTCCTGTACTGACTTCAATCTTGCACACACAAATTGACTGTGGGTAATGCACTGCAAGATGGCTGAATAAGAAAACGAAAGGCCATGCTCATTTCGAGCCTTAGAGGAAATTTATATATATATATAAAAAATACTCCTGTGATAGAAGAAACTAAATTTCATTGGAGAAAATCCAGAAACCTGCTTTAAAACTTTCATTCTGCTTATTACCAAATGTGCAATGGTGTACTCACCCATGGAAAGCCAGTCTACAACCTCCTCAGGAGAATTGCAGCTCCCCTCCCGAGCAGACACTGATTTAGTACTGTTAATAAACATGATGTAGAGCTTACAGTGATTGCTAAGGCAGAAATGTTTCTTTTTTCACTTCTCTTTTTCATACTTACACACAGTATCACATGTTTGCATGTGGCGTTGAGCGGGGAAAAATGAAGGAAATGTGGTCCCACATGCTTTATTTTAGACTCCTTCTGGTGTAATCATTTAAGCAGAGGACACAGACAAATTCTTCCTCAGCAGCTTTAGCTCTGTAAAATGCCACCCAACCTTCTGAAATTATTGCAGCGGCCATGATCCTGACCTGTTGTTTTATGGAGCAAGTCCAGCAACTTGTTGAATCAGAACACCAAGTGCTTACAGAGCAGGTATATTTCAAGCAGAGTAGGTTCTTTCTAAGGGATTTTAGTCTTTCCATCTGTAGAATTTGGGGACACATGCAATAATAAATTAATGATGAAAATGATATATTTAATTTCTGAATTGCAAAACAAGGAGCACGAGCTTGAATAAACAAGCTTGTCCATAAATGTGTGTACTTGTAGTACTGCAGATTAATATCGGTCTGGTCAAATGTTGTACAAACTCTGGCAGGCTTCTAAACTCACCAAAGCAGCTCTACCCAACAAGTTCAACTTTTGATCTGTCTCTCAGCTTCACTTTGCACAAATCTCTCCAGCAACATGTTGCCGGTGCATGGCCCACATGGCCATCAACAGCTGGCTCTTGTTACAAACTCATACAGTAGCCATTCTTTTCTCTCCCCTGCCCGCTCTGCTTGGTGAAGCTTATTACAGAGTAACGTACTGGTCTGGGAGTTTGTTATAGATTTATGCACTGCAGGTGCTACTTTTAAATGGCAAACAATAGTTAACAATTGCAAAGGTATAGAAATGATCGACATGGAAGTGTGGCTAACCTTGGTTTAAAGTGGAAAAGGCCCATTGCATTTATGTAAATAAAAAAAAAGTGTAATTAAAAACAAAATTTTAAATAAAACAATAGTTTTTAACAATTGCATGGTTTCAGACTGACAATTTAAGAAAATAAATCATACATTTTAACAAATGTTATTTAGATTTTAGGAAAAAAAAATCCCACCTTGAAAAATTATTGTTTGCATTAAAATTATGAATTATCAAAATAATTGTGTCGGAAATATTTTCTTGCATTAATACTTTTTATTTTATCTTGATCAGAATTTTAATTTACCAATAAGTAAATCTATATTCACTTGTGACAGGAATGACATAACACAAAGGCTACGGTAGTGTTACTTCAACATATTCTTACTCAAGTAAATGTAAAAAGCAACTATCCAAGAAATTACACAAGTAAAAGCAAACATATATTTTGTGTATAAGGTGGTGAAAATACTTAATCACCTAAAAATACCCATAAGTACGGCCACCACACAAAATGAGGATGATGCGGAGAGAGATAAAATCTCTAATGTATATAGTTACAGATCTGTAGCATTTTCCTTTTAGCATCAGGATGTACAGCTACATTATAAATCACTTTAGTCTAAGGCTTTCTTCTCTTATTTATCAGGCATTCTAATAAATTTGAAGGCCTCATCATTATTTTAAAAATAATGTTTGACCCTCAATACTAAACTAAAGTAATAAGATTTCCACATGAATAATATGTGTTATATTTCAGGCCTTTTCTTTGTTCTTTCTAGCCATGTAATTTTTTTTGCTTCTTTTTATGGCTTTAGATATATAGTGGTTTAGAGTGGAAAAAAAAGAAGCAGTTTTAGTCCTCAGATATACTCCCTTGGAATGATATTTTATAATTTATTTACTTTAAATGCCGTTTGCTTTTTGTTTTGTTTTTTGCTTGTTTCTTAGTGAAATGCTTTCAGAACTCTACCATAGTAACAATTCAGTTAGAAGAGGATTGCATGACTTCGAACGAATTTCCAGAACTGACTGCTGACGGACTGGTACCTGGTATTTCTGCAGCCTGTCTGTCAACACCAGATACCCTAAGTGTGAGGCTGTGTGTCGGCAGACTGTTTCACCTAGAGTCTGTAACTGCTGCCAGGACACAGGGGGGTGGGGGGGAATCACAGTGCTGCCCAGCTCATAAGAGGCACAACAGCAACCTCACAGTCAGTGCTTCAGATTAATTCCTGACTAAAAGTACATGGACACATGTAAGGAAAAAAAAACAGCATATTAATTTTCAAGTAATATAACATGTGACCAAAGGTGACAAGTTCATAGACTAAACTCTCAGAAATTTGCTGGAGGTTCTGACAAAGTCTTTTTCTGTCCTCTTCAAGTTTCATAGCTGTTTTTTTTCTCTAATCTTTCCCTCCTCTGCCCGAGTGTTGACTCCTCATTTTGTCTCCATGCTCAGCTACACTTCTTTGGTTATGTGGCACCACACCTCAAGGTTGTTATCCTCTCAGCTTTTCTCCCGACTCCATCCTCAACTTCTCATGCTGAGGGGTGACACCTAATGCCTTTAATGTGGCCTTGGCCCATGTTCCATCAGTTTGTTGGACTTGTCCAGGAGCAGCGGGTCCCAGCTCCGCCCTACGTGATTGATGGCAAGTATGCCCTCTCCTATCACCCTCCACGCCCCACCCCCGGTTAGGCAGACAGCATAGCGTTTCATGAGCTCATCTGTGTGGCGCCCACGAGCTGCACCTCAAATACAGGCACCGCTCTCATCTTGCCATGAAACTCTCCCAGGGGGACATAAAGCACATGTGACCTCTCTTTACCCAGTCTGCAACCTAATGTACATAGGATTCCTTTGGTATCATCACTGGCTTTGTGCTCAGTGTCACTGTCAGGCAGAATCTACTGCTTTTATATATTTATAATAAACTTTAATCCAAATGTGGTGAAAATGGACGAAATTGGGTGTCTTTGGTTCAGGTTTCTGTTCTACCGATGATTGAGAAAAAAATAAGATTTTTTGCATGAAGAGGGTTGACTTATTTCATTAAATTCAGTGTATTCTCTTCTGGTTGCCCTTTGTATCCAGCTCAACAGTTCAGTGTCAGAACAAGTGTAGCCCTCAAGTGATCTTTAAGCACTGAATATGCTATTTACAAGATGAACACTGGGGAAACACTGCAAACCATTTTAGCTGGAGTTACAAGTAACTCCAGCTAAAATCATAACCCCTAAAGCTGTAGCAGGTAACTTTGTTAAAAATATCACTGTGTCGTGACAGAATAACATATCACAGATGATCTGTGAAAAAAATTATTCTCCTCCACCTCCTTCCTGTGGTCCTACTGCAATCTGCAGAAATACTCCTATTCAGAAACAGCCAATCAGGGTCAGGGGGAAGGTTTTATTGCTGTCAATCGCACTTGTGTATGCGCTGACCAAGATTGCCGGTTGGTTGCAGCTGTGCTAATATCAGAGAAACAATTTACTGTTACACAATTTTTTTTTATCTACCATCATCGATGGCAAGCTTACTAGCCTGAACATTCACAGAAGGTTTTCCTGGAGGGAAGGAGTTGGCAGCAGTAGATAGCAACGGGGAGAATGTGAGCAGCGCATCAAGTGGGAAACTGACAGTGGTTCGTCTTGGTTGAAGAAAAGGTTTACCTTCAAGAAGGACAACATTTCTGACATGCAGCCAAAGTTAAAATAGAATAATTTAGGTCAAACTATACTGATGTGTTAGAATTGTCTAGTATATGTCCTATTCAAAATCTAATAATCTGTTAATGAAGCACTAAGTTTTTCTGCAGCAGAAAAGGTTTTTCATTAACTAGCTACGTTTTCACTACAGAGAAGGAAGCAGTTGATTAACAGGGAAATAACAAAGGCACATATTCCATGTAGCATGTTGTCTTACTGTCTTTCTACAGTAAGACATACGTTACACCCTCAGAAATTGCCATACAAACTCACGCCTTATCGACCCACTCTTCAGGAATCTAAGAAAGGCCTGTCTTCTGCCACATGTGGGACATTCCTAGGAAGACAGAATCAGAGGACACTGGGTGCTTAATCTCTCCAACTGGGCCAGCACCTGTTGGGAAATCACAGCACCAGAGGGAAATGTCCAAATCAGTGGCTGCTCTTGTGCTATCAGCTGATGGGAGTTCAGTTATCTCGCTTAGTGATAAAGTGAAGATGAATTATGGTATTCATTAAAATGTTATTTCCATTAATATATTAAGGATAAATACTCAGGATTTTACTTTGGTTATATTTACTTAAAATTGTTAAAATATAGGGCCAGTTTTTAAAGATAAAACGGTTTCAAATTAATTTTAAATGCATCTACTCCACCATCTTCACATTGAGGTATTTAGCTTATAGTCCTGTGACAATCTTAAAAGTAAACATAAGGCTTTCCTGTAAACTTAGTGTGAAAGAGTTGCTTCAGTTTCCATCTGATTCAAATAATACCAGATCATTCATGTAAGAGCAGGACACATAATACAGTCTATGGGGTTGGACTGACGCCCAGCTGTTCAAGAAGTGATCATATGCTGAAAAGAGCCCTGAATGGTGGTGAGCAGGAACATAAATCACCAGGAAGGTCACTACAGTTGGTGTTTGTGTCATGCTGTGGTGAAGACATTCAGATTTTTGCCATAGCTGCTGTGGGGAACTTGTTCTTATACATGTTGGTGTTATTATTTAGTTTACACTCGGGTCTAAAATCTGTTTGACTCTCATGAGTTTTGTTCTGCCCATAAACACTTCTGTTTTTTTTTTGTTTTTTTTTAAAAAAATCAATCCAACATCATTAAAGTTAAGTTAGAACTGACCAAAAGTAATTATCCAGTTTTACCAAGCCATGGTCATTTCCAACAGTGCAAGCTATGATTAATGTTCATGTCTTTGGCTTTGAAAATTAAATGTGTTATAGTATTAAAATGTCACATGAACATTTGATTGAATGTCCATGTGTTTTTTGTGCAGAGTACAATTTGAGTGGATCTGTACCTTGGTTCATTGTGGTGAGTGATTTGGATTGCTGTCGAATTGATATTGTAAATTTGGCCAGACTAGGTCTTCTTTTTCGTCTTGTCCAAGGTTATTTAAACTGAACCAACCGTTTCTATTACTATCTCAGATCCCTTACAGCATGGACCACAGTCCTAATGTTTGACACAAGACCACTGCTTTGCATGCAGCCCGATTATTATCTGTTACACAAATTGCTAGCAGCTGGGTCAGTTATAGCTGATGGTCCCCATAGTTTATATATTTCTAATGTTGGAATGTGGACAATTACCACTTTCACTTTCTCACAAAAAAAAGAGACTAATACAGTTTACATAAACTATTTTCCTGAAAATCCTGCTTAAAAGAACCTTATGAGCCTCTGGGGTCAGTTCAAGCAGATAAGGACTCTACTTCTCACTGTGAGCAGTTCTCTGGTAGCGAGGACAAACAAAGAAAAGTGACAATCTACCTAGATGCTCTTTAAGGCTGCATGTAAGGCAAACAAAAAAGAAAGATAAATTTCACCAAGCATAAACAAATCTCTCTTGACAATTTGAGCAGCATTTCTATGGGGTAGCTGGTCCCATTTGTTTTTGTTGAGCTGAATGAGGGAAACAGCCTCTAGCATCGGATTTTAGGAAATAAAGCGGCAAGAAATATATTCACCTGCATAAATATTTTCTTATATATTTTTGCTGTCAAAATAAGCCTTGACAATGGAGTTATCTTTTAAAGTTTCAGATTCAAGTCAGTTTCTGCCTGGAAAACTCTAAAACGTCAACATAACTTCCCTTCAGGGGAAACATGTAGGTGAAATAAAAAGGTGAGCTTGAACATTCAAAAATTAAACAAGACGTTCTCTTCTTAGAATGTTAAAATGCTATTTTTATTTTTTTGTTTTTATGACAGCAATGGTCATACAGAACAAAAAGAAAATGCTGACCTGATTTGGCATCAGCCTTTTAAGTCAAGTTTATCTGTATAGCACATTGAAGTCAACACAAAATCAGCACTGAAGTTCTGAAAGAGCAGCTCCTGTCCAAATATTGGTGAAATTTTGTAAGGTTACATGACATGTGAACATGCCAGGTATAGGCATAATGCCGGGCTTATATGTTGTAGTTAAATATTGTTAGGATGTTGGAAATTTCTGATCAAGATCTAAGTTTGTTTCCAATACATGAAAGTAGATTTATTTTTTACTTTGGGGCATATGGTAAAATTTGGTTATTTCTTAACAAACACAAACATATTTGCTGCAGGATTTACACATTTTCATATAATATATGTTCAAATTAAATCCCTAAAGTTTATGTAGTTAGAAACACTGTGTTGGTGATGTTTCAGCTTTTTTAAGAAGTGTTGCATTTGTCAGTGGAATATTTTAAAGACTATCTGAATTAAGTGGTCAAACTTTGCAGAGGAGTAGGATCAGATGTAGAGGTAAGCCTAAAAGGATTCAGTCTAAAACTGCCATTTGCAGTTTAGGGGGAATAGTATCATAAAATCACAAGATCTTTGTGAGTAACAATTTAACTTCCTGCAATTTTATATTCTCTTTTTATTCCATTTCATCATGGTTTTTCACTGTACATGTTCTGGCAGACTAAATTCATTCAAACCTAAAAAATGAACAATTCTGCCTAACAAATGCCTATCTTTCATAATCAACATTTCCCACAAGGCATCAAGAATTACATACATAATCCAAAAACAATAATACTGGGGTTTCCGAAAAAAGATAATGTATCAGGGAATTGGGCTTCAAGTATTATTTTAAAAACAGTATTAGGACACTTGAAAATCTACTGTTTAGCTGGCATGTAAAATTACATTCTCAACTACTATAATACATAAACTTATTTATTTTTTTAGTTATTTTAAAACAAAATGCCAATTCAGAAATTTGTAGATTTTCCTCAGAAACATTCATGAGTAGAGACTCCGAAGTTTTATATTTGAGTCACCATTCTAATTTTCGCTATGGGTATAGCTGAAGAAAAAGTACAGAGAGGTGAAATGGACAACAGAGAAAAAGTCAAGTTGTCCATTTGTCAAAACCTGCTGAGCACCTTGTGAGTGGTTCAACAGTTTAACCTGTAATTACAACAATTAAAATAATACTCATATTAACAAAGAAAAATTGCTTCCACATGGTCTTTCACATGTGCAAGATGGAAAAAACGAAAGCATGGCACAATCTGACCTCAGATTTTTGGCACCACAGCATGGTATGTCAAATCTGAATTAATCTTACACTGAAATTAGCACCTGCAGCTGCTTTTATACAAATATACACCAGAAATGAAGTATTTTAACTGCATATACATTTGCACATTTTGCCATCTGACTTGCGAATGTAATTTCCAACATAAAACGTTTTACTTGATTTTGTCCTGTTGTACTCACGAGATGTATTACAGCCTTTTCCCATGTTGATTGTTTGGCACAACAACAAAGATAGAAGGTAATGAAGTCTAATGGCGCTAATGCAGGAGAGAGAATTCTGACTTGTGCTTAAAAATCACAGAACTATAAGATCAAGGATGGGAGTGAAAGGCAACTTAGGGTGTGAAAACAGAAATCGTGTAAGTGGAGTTACAGTGATTGATCCTTTCTGCTCTAATCTTTCACTCTGAAGTGGTCTCTTAGGACAAAGAGCATAGTGCATAAGGTAAATACAGTAAATATTACACATACCACCCTGACATCTCAAAATGTCTCTTGCAAAGAAAATCACGGGAGTTGACATCAAAGTCAAAAGAACGCTGCTGAAATCAAAATGTCAGCCGTATGGCCTATAAAAATTACTGGACCCCTCACTCCTGGGATGAAGGGAAACAAAAGAGACTCCAAAGTCAACACAATTTTCTCCCCTTTTGAGAAAAAAAAGGCTTGCTTGCAGGTTCTGTCCTTTTCCTGCTCATAGACTGAAGAACACTGTTAAAGAGATCTCTGTGGGGTTTGTTCAACTCCTGGCAATAACAGTCTCATGTCCAGTAAGTGCCCTCCCAGTGAAGGAGTGATGTAGAGGCCTGTTTTGCTGAGGAGTGTGAGGGAATGATCTGAGGAGTCCTGTGGATAGAATCGCAATGCTGACCCGGGACATCAGTGATTGATGTCAAATGTGACCATGAAACTCAATAGGGGATGTTGTACTTTTGATTTTATTGGCCACCATGTCAGTCTGAGGCTCTCTGCGGTAGGAAGACCAGCGTTACCCTTCTATAAGGCTTTGTACATGTGTGCTGCTTTGAAACAATATAATGAGATGCTTGGGTATGATGAACGAAATTTGAATCTATTTGCAGAGACAACAATGAACAGCCTCAGCCCCTGGTGCTGTCATTTAAACACCATTTGGCAACATATGTTACCAAATTTTCTACTGTCATTGCGTCGTCGTAAGATGCTGAAAACTAAGCTACTTTTTAAATTCAAAATGTAATTATTCTCATTTTTATAATAACCTGAAACAGACTCTGTGCAGTCTAGACAGTAATTTCTATGCACAAATGAGTGAGAACTTTTGTGTAAAGTATCAAATTCTTTTGCAGTTACTTGGTGTTTAAGCGTACTGCTTGTGTACAAAATGAAAGAAGACCAAAACTGTTCATATAACATGTGTAGGGGTGTCATAGAGAGGAACGGTTTAGTTCTAAACTCTTGCCCTATTCTCTATTAGCTTATTTATTTTATTTTTATTGCAGTAGATTACAATGCATTACATCACATTGCTTAGTAAATTTGCTCAAAGTTCACAGAAAGTTCCACAAAGTTTCCAGGAAAGCACCTGGGATGTTTCATAAAAGGAATCAGAAAGTTCTTTTTGAAGTTCCAATAAATGTTCTTGTGAGTTCTAGAAAGTATCTGGTAAATGTCAGAAAGTAAACTTAAAGTTTTGGGAAGACAATTTCAGAAAGTTCCATGAAAATGTATATTGTATTCTTTACTAAAAGACATTTTACATGATATCTAAAGTACAGACCTTAGGCTCCAGTTCACACAGTGACCCCAAAGCTCAAAGCTTCATAGGCAACGCTAATATGACTGGGAATGGGTAACTGTGTTGTGTGTTTAACTAGTGAGTGATCCAAGGTCAGTGGGTGGTTTGTGCAACAGAGTGAACAATCTTTGACTTTACCAGGGTGGATCCCTAACAAATATTGTAGAGGGAACATTGCCTGTCTTTTTGCCTAACTCGTATTTTGGTTCATTTTGACGGTTGACTTAAATAAGATTCCCACACATCATCATCCATCTTAAACTTCACATTCATTCGCATTGAGTCTGTAAGACATGTAGAACTGTCTCTGGAGTCACAAGTATATACACATGCACATAAATCTGGAGTGAATATACTTATTAGACAAAATATCATGACATTCAGACACAAACCTCTCATAGTTACCTCTACAAATTATGATAATTGTACATGGTTTAGTGAGCCAGAAGAAGAAGCTCTATAGTCTTGAGACTAAAATAGTTATCAGGCAAAAATATGTCTATGTGTGAACGTGTGGTTTTCCCGCATATGTATGGTGCAATGCAAAAATGTGGAAGACACAGGACACAGGCATTTCGAGAGGTGACATAAACTTAACTTTTCGCTTTTTTTGCATTCATGGTAGCAGAAACACTGATACAGTGTTCATCATATTTTCAGTAACAATAGAAAAGCTGTTTAAAATGTCATAGTAATGTGTTTGTTGGGTTTTCAACACCGTCTTTTCACACTTAACAAAATTGCGTTTTTTGCTACATGGTTGAATATTTCTTTATATGGTTCTTTTTTTTAAGGAAGTGTTGTTCATCCTCTGGGTATATTCGGTGCAAGATGATGACAGTGGCTTTGCAGAAAGCTGTGGTAATAACATTTTAATTTGCTCTTAGGGGGACAGCAGCAGCTGGTCAGACAGAGCTGAGGATTGGGACTTATACATCAAGCTATAATTGAGTTTAAATATAAAGTAATATATTTTCTTTGAGAGACAGTAGAAATGGGAGTCAGGGATAAGGTCATGCAAGTTACTATAGTGAGATGTGATTTTAAAACACAGCACTGTTCAATAAGAGGGAAAAACTGAACTAGCATGCATACTCACTGAACAAAATCAGTTTTTTGCTCTAAAGAAAATACAATCCTACACACCATACAGAAGCAAACCTCGCCTCAAGAGTAACTTCTTTTTGGAAATGGCTTCATCCTGTATCCATGGAGCTCCATATGCATCCAGCATAATTTTAACAAAGGTGAATCTTCAGGATTACATGATGATTTTTCTGCTTTAAAATTCTCAGATTTTAGAAAATGATGCAATCAGCCAAAACTAAACACAGAAGCATAAATTTCTGACAAGCAGCCTCAACTTTAATTCAAAACAAGAACTTCATTTTGAATGATGACATTTTATTTATGACAAATCTGAAGTAAGCGCAACTCATTCTACTCATAAATAAAAAATATATATGTATTCCACATTTCTCCAGGGCAAAGTTTTAATAATTTATGCGAAGAAAATTTCAGTATTTTCCTTCCAAAGCAACAACTTGTTAAACACCATCCCAAAATTATTTTTACTCCTTGCAGATTTACATTTATGATTCAAAGTTCCAGGTTGATTTTATCAAAGCTAAAGCATAGAATGATTTCGAGTGGCAACATGACTTTAATCATATGAATTGTTTTCATTGTTGTAATGCCAACAAACTTTTATTCTAGAGGTTACTTAGAAGAATATAAATAATTTTCATCACAGCATTTAAAAAAACATGCGAGTAAAAACAGATCTTTTTTAAAATGAATACTGCTTTTAATTTTTATCATCTTTTAAAAGATTGATGTCTCACTTTATGTAAGAGAGAACTTCTTGGTTAAATGTTATTTTTCCAGCTATATGCATAATTTTCAGCTAAACTCTACTGTGAAGATCACAGTACGGTATATTTTCGTTGTTAGCATATTTTCTTTCCATATAAACAAAACTATAAAGAGAATTAGACACAGACAGAGAGAAGAAAGACATGAAAATGTAACTATGTGTACTGGGGAGGCATAATTGGAACAGGAGACGGCTGTTGCACAGGCAGGAAATGAGAGAAAGGCTAGTTCCTGAATTGGAAGCTTAAGACAGACCGGTATCAGAAATAGGGGAGACCTATGCAGCATTTCTAAGGGTAACAGTAAGGTCATTGAGAGCAGCATTTCCTTTTCTGATCATTGGGCGAGCTTGTCAGCACAAGTATCTCAATTCCCACATCCCTCCTGAAATCATTTCAATGGGTTGGATTCAAACTCTGAAATTCAGGCCGGACCTGAATAAGACCTCCTGTTGCTGCGCCTGTTTATAAGTTCGGCTCCACTCTTATATACCGACTGCTTTGATTTTAGGTTTTTGGGCAGTTTCATCCGATGGAAGGAAGTGGAGTTGAAAAGGCGCAATATTACATCAAAACACAGGATAAAAATATGCTGAAGAATGGTCTGTGAAAGCCCCATGCACCCATACGACTGGGTCTTTTTGAGTCTGCGGTTTTGATTTAAAACAGACACACAATGCTGTAGTCATAACCCTGCTTTACCAAACCATTCTCATGTCAGTGCACTGGACGTGCAGGCTAGCGTAAGCTGTTCTGGACTGTGTAACGTCCAGCCATCTTGTGAGTTCTCACTACTCAGCCTCATGGAGCATAAAGTCCAGTTCCAGAGCGCCAGATTACCGCCCCTAATCAATCTGATTAGCCTGAGAGGACGAACACCTTGGCTCACATCTGGTCTGCATGCTCTAACTTTACACAGTCTAGTTTGACAGCAAGAGAGGCAAAGCTTGCAGATCTACAGGAAATTGATTGCTCCGTTGCATTGGTGGCAACCTTAGTGAGGTGTGTTCAGATCTGCAAGACGAAGAGTTTGTACTGTGCAGCTGAATTTATAGTCTACCAAGAAAGGTCAAAGTAAATAGAGCACATGAATTACCTATATTAGAGGACTTTCTGTGTATTATATATTGCTAAAGTATGATAAAATATTCATGTAAATAATTTGAAGAATAAGTCGAAAGTGAAGCTCAAAGACATTCACTGCAGTGAAATTGAGCTGTATCAATGTGTTAATTTCTATGGCAACATTCCCCAACACCTGCTTTTAAAGACATTTAAATCATCATCTGATGAGTTTGAAAAACTTGGCCAAATAAAACAGCCAAGCAGTTCTGTTTATGTTCTCTGCTCAGATGCCAGTTTAATAGGCACCCAAGTCATTCTAGGCCACCTGTTCTAAATAGGTGTCACTAAAAAAGGACATCTTGATTTGGACTCAAGATGCTTTGTGAGAGCCGATTAACACATTGTAAAAAGTGATTTATTTTTACGGTGCCAACATCATTTGTTGGGTGAAGGTCAGGCACGTCAACAGTTCTGGCCTCTACATGTTCCTGTAGAATATTGACCTTCAGCCTTGAGGTCTTAAACGGAGTAGGGAGGAGACCTGTGACAGGAGATCCATGCTTGAAGGTCGCTGCTGTGGACAGAGGAGAGAGTTTAATATTCAATTTAAACATTCATGTGTGTTCTTAGGCCACAGGACAGTTAGGATTGTGTATTATGAACATCAGGCACACAAATGAGATTTATTATTTCTGTGGCTCCATTTAGTTAAAACAGGCACTGTGCTAAATTCAGTGATGATTGTATTAAGGTAAGGCCCCTCTTCACAGTGGATTAAGGCCACCCTATGATCTCCAGAGCCACCCAGACCATATAAACATCCCTGGATTGAAAAACATTTGGAAAAGGCCATTTTTGTATGAGGAGAAATATAACCCTGCTCCACTTTTACTACTTAGCACATGCTACTTCACTTAAAATAATCTATTTCTCAATCCACATGTAATACAGTCATATTAAATAAATTAAAAATGTTTTCCATTCTCAACTGTCAGATTCAAAGTGTTTTCTGTATTAAAAGGTTTTTTTATTCTTATTATTCTGATGTAATATTCTAATCTTTAATCCTTTAAATAAAAAAAAACCTTATAATTAACTACTGTATAATAAAGGCCTAAAATCATTGTATTACTGTATATAAAAGTATTTCACTGAGTGAAATAAATTAACTGCTCTAATTTACTTAATATGAGTGTGTATCTGCACAAGGCTGTTCCAAATAAACTGCAATGTCATTATACAATATGGGAACTTTCTGCAAAGAAAACATCAGCAGTATTTTAACCAGTTTGTCACCAGCAACACAGAATGCACATACTTGACATATTTTCAGCATTTTTATTGAGTTTCAGAAAAGGTAAAACTACATAAATACAGCATAGATCAACTGAAGCAAAACCTAGAAATGTTCTGGGATTTCCTGAAATCAAAAACTACCTAAATTTTTCCTACATTCTTGCTATTTCACATTTGTAAACTAGCTATGAGAGTTTTTTTTTCTTTGCTATTTCTTCACCTTGCATCAAAATTTAAAATTATTAATTACTTAAATATTCAGGATGCAGAAAGGTCAGCGATGAAGACAAAAAGTTGTTTGTCAAATGAATTCCCTCTTTCTGCATCTTAACAATGTACTTTCATTAAATGCATCATCCTTCCTGACATTATTACCACAAGGATCACTCAAAATGCAGTTATGCAAATGCTCAAAACAGAAGTCTATTACAAGAGAAACAACATATGCTGTTTCAAATTAGGCTACCCAGAACTTCCTAGTAACATAAGGTCCTGGTATTTGTTAACAAAGATTTTCTTCCTTTTTACTTCACACCACTAAGATATCTCTGTTTATGATTACATACAGTACACACTCGCTGTACGTTTCCTCATATGTACACACAATCAGATAAAACATTCTGAACTGCTGCTATTCATTCCTCCTCCCTCCTCTGCCTTCGTCTCATCTGACCCTTAAATAATGAAAACAAGATGTTCCTATGCTCTTAAAACAGAGGGTAGTAGCAATTCAACCAGAATCATGAGTCACTTTCTTTTCTCAGCCCTTAAGTCTCATAACTTTCTTAAATATGTGATTCAAAAATGCACTGATAGAGTGTTGGCACACACATAGTCCCCTCTGAAAGTAGAAGGCAAAGTGGCATATGAGTTTTGGACCTCCGATGGTCCAAGATGGCCCCTTGAATGGAACATGAGAAAACAAGCAGTTTCTGTGCCTGTGGGCATGTGTGTGTGTACATACAGTAAGCATCTGAGTGTTAGCAGAGGTGAATATTGCTACCAGACTCTGCACCTGACCTTCATTTTTCAATTTGTAAACCAATCTTCGTACAATTGGGCACCAAATTTGAGCATAAACACACAAGATATTCATCTTGTTTACATCAAAGGCCCTAAACATCAGTATGCCTGCCTTGCTTTGACTTCCCTACTTAAGCCCCCATCAGCAGTATCCCACCCAGGCAAAAAATCTGCCTTGGTTACTGCTACTGCTTTTTTTCCTGCCAGACATTAGTCCTAATCAAGGTCAATTCCTCTCTTTTTTAACTTTATTTAGATTGAAGCCAGTCATTGCTTGTCTCTGTAGTAAGGGTGTAATGACGATAAATAGCACACATTTGAGGATGTGGCGAATGTCCCAGACACAACAGTTTGTACATGCCAAAGCCAGAGTGGCAAGTTTTAGATGACTGGATCTTCTGTTTTTGTGTCAAGACTGACACAAAAACTGTACTTTTTGTGTACAAAAGTACAGTTTAAAAAGATATGTAGCTTTGAAATGTTAGCAATTAAATACAAAACAAAGTTTACTTTATTATGCAGCTCTTATTTGCTTAGTAATGTCAGTGGCTCTTGATTGAATGAATGAATACAAATAGCTGCATTATTATCGACAGAGAATATTTCACTTTTTATATTCTTCTCACATTGTGCAGAACAAAGAGCACTGTTCCTTTCATATAATTCACTATACCAGAGGTTCCCTCAAGAGAACCCCTACCACCATGTGAGAACACTCTGTGCCTTATGGAGCAAGCCTGGGTTAGTAATTAAAGCCAAAATCCCTGAGTGACAGGCGTGTGTAGCTGAAACCACAGTCACACTTAACACTGCTGCCCAGAGATGTTGAGTAGAGAGGAAATACTGTGTTCTCCTTCCATGTGTGATTACCATGAGGTTTTATTTATGGTAGCTTTAGCTTTTGCTATTCTTTGACATTTTGTTGTAGCACTACTTTAGTGAATCTATGATTCAAAACTTCTGTTTTTCAAGTTTTAGTTCATCTTAAATAACTTAACAATCCACAACATTTAATTAAAAAAGGGAGATTTTGATCCAGCGTCATCTGAAAGAGAAGACATTTCACAAGCAATAACAGCACAACGCAATGGCAGAAAGGATGCAAAATAAAAAGTGTTTACATCTAAAAATGCCCTCTGTACACAATTACAGGAAGAAATCCTTTCATTATTTCCATTAATGAACTTATATGTCCCCAGTAGCAGCTCATAAATTAACAAGATTGAGGTATGCCTGTTTATACTGAAAACACCGTTTTGATTTTTGCTTTTTGACAGCAAATTCATTAAAAAAACCAAACAAAAAAACAGAACATTCTATAAAAAAACAAGAGGTAGGCTTTATTCAACAAACTAAAGACACATTAAGTCACTTTTGTGGATTATTTAAGTTTACAGCTTGCAACCAAAACTTGTCAATTTCTTCTTCAGGTGTTACAGACTAAAAGTATAGGAGAAGTATGACTGTCTTAAAATGATGTACAAAACATTCTGGATCAAATCGTTTTTACTCTTCCACACCTTTGTGACATTCTTTCAGTGAGCAGGCCATATCTAATCATTTTTTTTTACATAAATGATTTACTAACCCACATTTGACAGGTAGTTTGTGGATTATGGAAGACGAAGTCAAAAAATAAAGTCAATAGTCCAATGGCATTTTGCCAGCATCAACAGCTAATACGAATCACTACTTTGTTGAGACATAAAAGGACAAAAATACAGGATTTTCAATCTTTTTTTTTTATAAATAAAACTCTGGAAAGTGTTGCATGCATATTTATTGTAATATTTAAAGCACATGGTGGAGACCAAATAAACAAGCCAAACTTGTCAAGCCTGAAGCTACAGTTTAAAGCAGAGTTGCGTTGTAAAACATCCGAGGCTTTTAGCATCTCACAGAAAACTGTTCAGTCCATCATGAGAAAATGGAAAGTATGTCACAACTTCAAACTTACTGACATGACTATCCACCTAAACACACAGGCCAGGTAAGGAGAGCATCAATCAGCAATGCAGCCAAGAAGCTCATGGTAACTCTGGAAGACCTGGAGAGATCCACAACTCGGCTGGAAAGTCTGTTGACAGGAAACCATTACTCGTGCTCTATGGAAAATCTGAGCTTTACTGAAGAGTGGCCTGAGGAGGTCTTGAGTAGTCCCCTTTGGAGTTTTCCATGAACAATGAAGGGAACACAATAATTATGAATGACGGACCACAGGTTAGAAGAGACCAAAACTGAACTTTTTTGGGATACATTAAGACCACTATAGGTGACTGAAAACAATCCCTGCACATTGCCCAAACCACACAATTCCTAAATTGGTCACAAAAGACTCGTTTCACCTTATAGCAAGAAAACAGGATGAAACATACAGCCAAAGCCACAATGAAATTATTTTTATGAAGAATATTAATGTGAATGATCTCATGAAAGTCCAAACTCATGAGAATTTGTGGCATGACTTGTTTTGCAAAAACAAATGGACTAAAACTTCAGATGTATGAAGACTTGCAGCTATAATTGCAGTGAAAGGCAGATCTACAGAGTATCTGTATGAAATGAGATTTTTTAAACAAGTAAAGTTATATGAAAACAAAATCATAACAATCATAAGACAATTTTTGCTTGATCAATTTTTCTGCAGTCAGTACAAACATGCTTGACTGTGCATTCCTCTTTCCCTTTTGTAAACCTTCAAATGTCCAAGGGCAAATGTGTAGTGACTGTCTCTAAACATTTTGGGCTAACTGGTACTTTAGACCTTCCTTTATATAATTCCTGTTCTCTTAAATGTATTTAGTATTAGTTTACATCCCTTCTGTGTTTTGGAAAATCATTTATCTCAATCAACAGCCCATTAATCTTACCAAGCACTCATCCACATAGCTACTTTTGCGCTCAGGCTGGTAACTATAAATCCACAGGGGTCCAGTGTAACTCAAGTCCCTTGTATGAGCCTTGAGGATAACGTAGACTCCTGGAGTCTACTTTCATAAACACAGAAGAGCCCATTTGCACGGGCCAGGTCAGTTAGTAGCAATCTAAATACTGAAAGATGAAACTTCACTAAAATGATGTTCTCTAAAACGTTTATTCTTCAAAGTAGACAAATTTTGTGCTTATGCTTTTGATTAGCATAAGCAGCAATACGATTTCAAACGAGAGGCGGTTGAGTGCAATGACCTGGTTAAGTGATTAGAGTGAAAACTCACAGCATAGGAGTTTCTCCAAAAAAGAAGGTTTGTCTTTCCACACAAGAAACAGTTTTGAGTAACTGAAAACTGACATTTTAAAAACATACCAGAATGAAGATTTTCAGAAGCTCAATTGATAAGAGACATGCTTACAGTACATGTTTATTCACCATTTATTTATTTATTTATTTATTTATTTTATTATTATTATTTATATTTTACACCAGCTTCTACTTATTTTTCTTGGTTTTCTTTCTTTTTGTTAAGAAAACCATTTTCAGTTTTTATTTTAGGAGCAAAAGAAAAGTTGATCTTGCATGTCTTAAAATAAAAAAGACAATTCCTAAGAAGGGAAGAGGAGCATTTAGGGATTTTGAAATAGAACATGAGTCACACAGCAACTTGAGACAAAAAAATGCTTTCCCTCTTTAAGGTTTTGCTACATATTATTACATTTTGCACATCAGTGCACATTAATATTGCATCCCAACATTTTATCTCTAATAAAACTGAGAATAAAAATATTCCTAAAATAGAATGTCACTAAGAAACAACACTAACAATGTTATAAACTGATTTTATTATAGGAAATAAAACAAGATTTAAAAAGATGTCCATTGGTTTCTCTGCAAGTGTGTAATTATGTACATCTGATCTGGTCACAAACACACTCTGAGCAGAAAACTGATCAGAGTTTTCTGGTCAGAGTGTGTGCTGACCAGAACACACCAGAGTGTGTGCTGCAAACTAAGGCAGCACACACAGCCTTAGTTTGGCTCTAGCTCTTAAATTGATCATTTCAAATAAATAATTCCAAATTATTTTTAGGGGTTTGTCCAAAAAGATGCAGATGCAAACTAAACTAAAGGTTTAGTTTGCATTTTAGAGCGACATTACCTCTAAATTAGGCTTGGGTTGGTAGACGTTTAGACTTTGTTGTCCCCAAATTCTTTTCTGCAAACCAGTCTCTGTACTCCCTTCAACAAGTAGACAATAACAACCAACAACTAGGTAGCCAGTGACATACAGCACTAGACAAAACAGCATAACACCACCGCACAAGTTTCAACATAAAATGATATCCTCAGCAGGCCCTGTTGTTTAGGGCTTCTATAACTGTGGCTATCAGGCTTTTCCCAAATCAAGCCCTCCTCCACTGCAACGTCTGCATCCCTAGCAAGGTGAAGTGTCCTGTCAACATTTTTATGATATGATTCAATTCAATCTAATTACAAAATTATTTCTTTCTCACAAAATAAAATTAAATATTGTTGGAACTCATATTAAGCAATGTTCTTGAAAGACGTGTAGCTGATGCTGGGTGTCGACAGGAAGGCTGTTCTTAATAGTCTTGTATTCCATTGGATCTTAGGAAATCTCTTACTGAAGGCGTTGTTGTTTTATAACAGTCTTATAAAGACTTTAAAAATATAATGCTCTTTTTGTATGAAATATAATTCTCTTTTATATACAATATAAATAAATCAATAAAAAAAGAAACAAAACAATCAGTTTTTTTATTTCAAAACTGAAAAGTGAAAATTACTCTAAGCTATGAAAAATAATATTCTCTAACAGTTTTAATAATGTTATCTATTTAAAATAGATTGGTCACTCCCACAATTTCTTTGACTGAGAGAATTTTAATGGATTTTTAAATACATTGGTACCAGGAACCAGACCATGCCTGGTCTTAAAAATTGTATGTTTTATTCTATGATTGAGCACAAGGTAATTAGAAATAACTAATTGCAATAGAACTTTCTTTCTATGGATGGGGACAGATGCACACTGTTTTCATGCAACGCAAGATGAGAAAGGCTAATTTTACAGACTGGCCAAACTTCAGCGTTGCAAAAACACAGCTTTAATTCTTTCAAAAGTAGGTTATGCTAGCAATAAAATTTAAGGTGGCTATATAATATGTAAGGTGCTGAATGGTATGTGGTGATGTTGGAGTGTACACCAAAATGGTGAGAACTCTCAGAAAATTGCTGCTGTAGTATGTTATGAAAAAAAAAAAATCAAGGGCATATTTAAAATAAAGAACAGCAATCCAGAACAAATATGAATGTAGACTTTAAGCTCTTTAATGGCCCTCATACCAAGATTTGGCCTCAGCTGGAGTTATGAGTAATATTTTGTCTGCAGGCACCTAGTTCATTTCAGAGACGAGTAATAAATGGCTCAGGGAAGAAGGGGATTAGGAGGCTGTCTATAGTTAAGTTTTTATGGGGTGCACACGTATCTGTTTTTTGGTTTGTTTGTTTTTATTTTCATGTTCCTGAATGAAAATAAAATCGTAAATAATAAAAATTTGCCAGTATTTCGTGAATGAGCATGAACACTGCTTTCTCTGAAAACTAAAAAGCCTGCAGCATGTAACCAAATCCAGATTTTGGATGAAAAGTTTGAAGACATCAAAACGTTAAAGCTACACATTCTTCCTCTGACTTTCTAACTGACCAATATTTCTCTTCAACAATAATAAAAGAAAAACACCCAACACATTTTAGCAGCTCCTTAGCAGTGAGACATTTTAAAAAAGCATTTCTTCTCTTCCCCCTCTCATATTCCCTAATCTCCTTTTTTTTTTTTTTTTTTCTGATGCAGTCCTCATGTTTGTTTCAGTAGTGCCTGTCCTAACCTTGGGAAAGAGCCCATTTCCTCCAGGTTCCAAGTTCTCCCACTGAGGGACAAAGTGTGTCCCTAAGTTCAAGCAGCACCCCAGGCAATGAGGACTGGTGAGTAGAACTGAGGTGGACCAGGTCTAGGGACAGGCAATACTAACCAGTGTGTGGGAGAAAATTGTGGGGTGACTGACCTCACAAGGAAATAAGAAAAGCTTGAGAAAATACACAACAAACAAGAGGCAGATCACAATCGTCTTCAAGTCATGGTCCTTATAAAAATTGTCTGCATGACATGGAGAGGGCACATCATGGGTCAGTCGTTCAGCTTTAGGGGATAGTGGCTGTTTTCTGTTTGAGCTTTCTGCTTTAGGTTAGAAGAAATGACAATTGTACATCATGAATTATTGATAATGCCAACATAAAATGAGTTTGTAGTTCTTAGGAGGAAAAACATTTATAAGAATGTTTTTGTTCCAGAAATACAAAGATAATTATGTGCTAAATGGTTTGGTATTTCTGATAACAAGGTTAAGATAATTGTATCGCTGCTATCAAACTACGAAAATGGCAGAACAGAGTGAAGTGGAAAGGTCTGCAACCCAAAGTGGGGCGGGGAGTGAAATGTCTCATTCACATTTAAAAAGACGGCACCAAAATGAAAAAAGCGCCTCAGAACAGGGATAAACAAGGAGTCTGTGGATATGCAATAAGGAGAAATTCAGACCAAAGCATTGCAGTTTTACTTTATATAGACTGTAAGTGAACGACTTATATGTTTTGTTGTTTTTAAGATATCAAACACATATTCCACGTTCCAACCAATCTTTATAAAGACCTAATGTTTTTCTGAAGGACAAACAGAACAACAAAATATCATGGTGGTAAATCATATAGTCAACTTATGATCCTTCATTACATCCCTGTATGGATTTGTCTTCACATAGATAAACAGATATTGAAAATGTTAGGCTTTCTCTAAATGTGGTCTAATTAATTTGCCCAGCGGTCAAGAATGCTTCCTCAGTCCTTACTGAGCATGCTCACAACTTTAGTTCGGTTGTGAACTGAAGTTCACAACCTTCAGGAATGCATTTTAGCCAGTTTGAACAAGGCTAAAGAACAGTCAATTTCTTCAGGAGAATGTTACTTCTTGCATTCAATCCTAATAAGGTCCAACTAAACAATATATGACTTACTTGTTAAAATGTCACAGATGTACCAGGAAATTGTCTGGTCCCCCGAATTTGTCTTTATTCAGCCCAATTTCCTCTGTAAGTGAGCAGCCACTGAGTGATCAGCCTCTCAGAAACTCCTATCTTTTTTAGACAAGTGAAATAGCTATACTTGAGAGCTTCAAGAAGCAACAACACTCTTCAGTGTTGGTAGCTGTTACTAAGAGAAAAACATTCAAAGTTTTCCCTGTTTGGGGTTAATGAGATGTTTTTTAGAGAGGTCAGAGGAAGCATAGAAATTAAATAGACATTTTCAAACAAATTGCATTACTATGACATTTTTGAATATCTGCAATTCTTCCAGATGGTGTGAAACCAAGCAAGAGTGACACTTCTTAAGCAGATAAGATAGGTAATTTTGAACTATAAATATCTGAATCAAATATTTTGATTGTTGTTCTATTGTCTTGTATAAATTATTTTGACATGTTTTATCTTTTTTCCTTTAAAGCAGATGCTTATTTTAGTTTGTTTCATCATATTTTAAAAGGTGCTGGTCTCATTTGATCAGAATCAGATGTCTTATTGAAATAAAAATTATTTTAGTTACAAATCTGCCAGAGGTATGAATAATTTTTGCCTCACCCTTAAAATCATTTCTAGTGTGCTGACATATTTTACACAACACAAACTCACAGCATGGAAAAAACAGAAGACCCTCTGGACAATTGGAGAGGAAGGAAATGAGTTATGAATTATATTTATTGCAAGCCATCAATGCAAGTTTTTCATTATGCTGTAAATGTAGAGTCAAATATTGATGATGTGACAGGAAGTGGTGTCATACGAAAGACAGATTTGCAACTCTGTTTATTAAGAAGAAGGCACTACTTCTGACCAACTGATTAGCAAAGCAGATTCCATCAGTGTCCGGACACAGACTTATGAGGAGGACAGGGACTAAAAGACAATTTTTGCCTCAGGACAAGATTAGACTGCAGTCAAATGGATGTTCCGCTGCTTCTAATGAAGCTCCTGCCTTGTATTAGCCTTGGGTGAAGGAAACAAAAAGGAAGGGAAGGGCAGGAGGCTGCAGCATAGGGCCAAGAGGAGAGAGTTATCTCATGATAACTTAGTTAGCTGATAGACTCCAGGGATACAAGAGGAGAGGGGTCAAGACCCCTACCAACGTCCCCCAAGTGACGAAAGCACATTGAAGTCAGCATTCCTGAGAAACTCAGAGACTTTCTTCCCCCAGAGAGATGGAGAGATGAGGAAAAAGCTGGCGGGATGAGGGAAAAGAGAACCTAAGAGAGAAACGGAATGGCACGACTTTGCATGTTCTTTCCATTTGTCTCCTTATGCTAAGCAGAAAAGATAGTGTCGCACATTTTTAAACACATCCCCATTTTTCAGCACTAATGTGTTCACAGGCATTTTCAATGACATGAACTCAAACTAACCTATTATTTTTTTATGAAATGTTTTTATTAAATCCCCAAAATAGTCCAACTTCCCTACTTTTCCCCGCCTTCGTTTTGATCAGTCATTTCCAGCTCACTGGTTGCTGGCGCCTGCAGAAGTCTGAGGGGCAAGAGGAATTCTTACAAGATGTTTGGCAGTGAGCCGTTTTTCTAACAATGTCAGGTTTATCACTTACATACACATGCAAAAGCAATTTGCATAATCCCTGCCTTTACTAAACTGCTTAAAAGGAATATATGCACACAGCTGAATAGTTTGGCAGGCATGAGCTTCCGCTGAAAACCTTGAATGTAGGACACTGGTCATATTACACATACTCGTTACATTATTCATCAACTTTATTTTACACGCTCACTCAGTTGATATTGTACTTGAGGAGGCATGGGCTACTAAAAGTGACACTCCACTTTTAGAAGTGTGTCATAGTTTCTTGCAGCAAAAAAAGGCAGCACATTTGTCAGCTCATTGCTTAGTTTTGGCTTCATGTACCAGGATGAAATTAAAGCCCATTAAAATGGGCCATAAAGTGCAAAACTTAAAATCAGTGGCATTGTATTGTCAACAGGCGGCGTTTTAGACATAAGAAGACTGCCTGCAACAAAAAAGTTGAGATTTGTCTTTACTGTATGTTTTTTTATGAGTATGTTTTGTTTGTTCTTTTCTGACTTCAGTTATTGGATTTCATCACAGAACTTTTTTAACAACACAGTTGACTGACGATTTTTTCTGTAACTTCTTTTAGACAACTACATGTTGCATTTCTAAAAATGAACAGTTGTTTTTTTTTGTTTTGTTTTTTTTACATCCAAAGCGTACATCCAGGTGCCATATGGGTTAGGCTGTATTAACTAACTAATTATCCTAATTATCACACACAGAACTGACAAAAAAAAGTGATAAAGAAGGGATTAAGATTTTTCAATTAAAGCAGATTCATTGTGCTGATGAAATTCCTCAAAGCTGTAGGAACAACATTCCCCTGATTTAGTAAGAAATAATATGCCATTTACAATCAATAAATAATGCTACTATTTTTAGTGAACAACTTTCAAAGGTGTCAATGACAGCAAGCAAACAAAAAAAGGTGTTTGCAAAACCAAAACCATATTTCCTTTTGAAAAGCTGACTGTTTTGTAACAGTAATTTTTGTAACTTTAGTTATTGTAGGATTTTACTGCTGCATATGGAGTTTCTAGATTTTATTCTTTTCTGTCCTTTTTTAAAATGGTCTCTTTCGCCTGCTTCATTTGTGTTTTGTTTTGGATTTGTTTTCTAAACTATAGCAACATTTGTGTAAGTTATGTAGACGTGGCTTTTATTTCTTTTGTGTGTTCCTGTATCAGGATGATGGTATCTTTTTACTTGCAAATTTCAATGTCTG
Organism: Alfaro cultratus; assembly: GCA_903066825.1. NCBI lineage: Eukaryota > Metazoa > Chordata > Actinopteri > Cyprinodontiformes > Poeciliidae > Alfaro > Alfaro cultratus. The sequence goes on along the minus strand of CAEFZX010013601.1, from coordinate 10,625 downwards.
ACACTTTGTCTTTTTCCTCCTTCTGCACAAACAGCTTTCAGTTTTTGAACAAATTTAAATCTAAGTCTGCAGTGTGCTTAATCATAATCATGAAAAAATGAATTATCACATGCGATACAGCTTTAACATTCCTAATGAGCGGACTTGCAACATCGTTTGTTTTTGTGACAACAAGCAGCTGTGAACTGACACGCTAGTCAGAGAATCTGTAAAAATACAACAAAAACATTGTTTTGGGTTTTATACTATTTCCCAGTATAGAATACAGAAGCACCAACAACATGGATTCCTAGCTGTCCTTTGGAGTAGACATTATTTTGACATCTTTGACAGCCCTCATTCTTCTCACAATTCTTAGTTTGTCCTTTGCATCTTTCTCTTGACAGCCCCCACTATAGAATCCCCTCCACAGATTTAGGAATGTATGGGATACACAGCTCAGAAGGCCACTCACAATTTCTGCTGATCAACAGAGAATAAGAGGGCAGTTAAAAGGATTCAAAAACTCCAGACCATCTTTATAGCATTTTCAATTTCTAAAGGCTTTATTTTGCTTACTGCTCTGGGTCGTAAGAAGAAAAATAGAAAAATGAAGTAAATGTTGCATTGCCTGTAATGACACAGTGCCATCTGGCTGTTTTGCCATTGAGTTTCTGGCATTGGCTGTTGATGTGCACAAGGGCTAAAGGGATATTTGAACATTATGTGATGGCTAAAAATAGCTTTGCACTCTACCTTGAACAAAAAAAAGACAGTCCTGCTAATAATCACAGCTCTGTTCAAGCTGACCAAAGCATCTGGTCTGAGAATGTGTCATTTTTTTTAGGAGGAGCCTGGGAAACTTTAGACACCACGCTTGCTGCCCGGAATAAGAACCATGGGAATGATTGAAGAGGTAGTTTCATGTGTGTGGGCCAGAACCTAGAACTAGTCCACTCCGAGATTAGACTGCCTTCCCGTCTTCTTTGTGGCCAACAATCCAGGCATAATTCACTCAACGACTGGTTTGCGAGAAACAGATGATTTTATGGTAACATAAATGGCTATGTACACAATGAGGTCAGGGAATCATGGACTGTAGGGAGAAGTCACATCTTGCTCAGACATGGTCTTACATCACTGAGTAAGAGATTTTTTAATGGTTTACAGCATGGTTACACAGACATGTAAAACTGCAACCAAACAGCAACCAGTAAGCCATCACCTCCAAGGAAGAAACAATTGTGACTGCTGAAAAAGACAAAAAAAAAAATATTTAGACCCTCTCTCATGTCTATATTGTATTTCTGCCAATTGTTTCTTTGAATATTCCATGTTATAGGTTTTATGTGCAGTTACTTACAAGACATTACAAGTATATGTATGTCTGGAACAGTCGAAGATGTTTAGTATTTTGCATAGTCATACTATGACATATGGCAGGGTTTCCTATTGATTGCATATCCTACCATAAGACCGGACATTCCATATTTTACTGGAAATACATCTTCTTGCATTATTGTAGATAAAGTGCAGAGGTACAAATTAAGATTTATTTTTTATGACTTAAGGATTTATAATGCTTCTGACAGTTTTCAATAGTTTTTTTATACATACTAAAATATGAATGTTTAAATATTCAAAAAGGGTGTACATCATGCATTTAATTAGTTAATGTGTTGCAGACATTATCCTGAATTTTTGCAAAGAAAAAGCAATGCCATTGCTCGGCTGAGAAAGAAGATGCTTTTGTTAATATAGCTAAAAATTAGCTTTTTGAACAGGGAGAGGTGTTCAAGGGAAACAAACTGGTTAATGAGTGCACTCAGACAGGAACTTGCAAGGCCTTCTGAAGGCACCTTTACGGAGAAGACAGCTTTTTAGAAACTTGATTTGGGTTTTTCTGTTTAGCTTTATCTATAGGTGAATGAATGGTTTATGTATTGCATTAGGGATTATCATTTCCATGTCTCGTGATTCTCCGGCTTTTTAACTATAGTAAGACATTAAAATGGAAGTAAAGGCAAAACTTGAAACCTAAACTAAAAAAGTAAATAAAATGTTTAGATAGTAATTGTCAATGTCCAAAATCTCTTATGAATTTGTGTAAAATATTGACTACCAGTCCGCTTACATTGTCTTGGGAACAAAACATTATATGAGACAATATGGAGTTAATTTGCACTTTCATTGATGTTGCATGTCCTACACAGAACATGTAATTGCAACTATTTAAGTATTAGTTTACTATATACAGTAGAAATGTGTCTTGTGCCTGCAAAAATAGTGTCACCTAATTTAAATTTAATTAATTTAAACTGTGTAGTTTATAAGAAATAACCCCTATTTAAATAAAAATTTGAAAAATTCTTGAAATATACATGATTTGTTAATTCAGTAATGAGCCATGATCGGTTCTCAAAACTTTTGGGTTTTCTACTCTACTACTTCATTTTGTGGCGGCACCACAATGAGCAAGTGACAAACTGTGAATGAAGCAGTCATTTGGCGTCCTTTTTTTCTTTTTTAGCTTTGTTGAGTGCCAAAATAACATAATTGTGTACAGATTTGTTTGAAACAAATGAAACAAGTGCAAAATATGAACTGAATCAATCACAAACTAAAACTGTGGTCTTTGAAGATTGGTGGGCCCATGTTCAAAAAACCAAACAGATATTTGCAGGTGCTGAACAGGACAGTGCTGTTTAATGTGCAACTCCCCCATAACGGTAGTAAAGCAGAAGAATAAGGCACTCCCAGTTATACTGTAACTCATATAGAATTATAAGATTTAAGTGTGACAAAGTTCTTGATTTTTTTCTTTGAAAAGGTTTTGAGATGAGTAAAAATTGGACAGATTATGTGTAGAACAGTGAAGCCCTCGCTGGCTTTGATTCACTTTGTATTGCAGAGGCAGTACGGGGCTCGCTAATAGAACTAGTTCAAGTAAAACTGATGTTCTTTTGTAAGGAGTACTGAAGTTTCCACATGCAGATCAGATTATTTACTTTTTACACAATGACCAGATTGGATTGGATTTTTTGTTTTGTTTGTTTGTTTGTTTGTTTTGGGGGGTGGGGGGTTGCCTGAAAAATAGGAAATCATAATTTACTAAGACTGGTACCCACCCTTCTCCCAGTGACTGGTGCTAGATGATTATGAAGTCAACAAATAGATAGTTGGATGACTCTTGACTTAAAAACAATGGTTAGACAAAGGACTACTGTGCTTTAATTGCAATCTACAGTTAAATATTTAGGACTTGAAATGGTTTTAAGCTGTATTACAATCTATTATAAGTAAATTTGTGGAGCATATGTGTTAAGACATTTTTTAAAGATGTAGCTGGAAAAAGAAATAAAATTTGAATACCTGTATTTTCAATGTTTAAAAGTGAAAATGATGGCTGTCATCAGTTATGTGTGTCAGCGCTGTTTCATTATTGAAGAAATAAGTTACCCATAAATTTCCAATGAGTTACACAGTAGGTAGTGCTTAACCACAGATTAGGGCAGTATTACACAGTCTTTATCATGTCATCTGGTCTCCATTGGTATTGTGATTCTTTTCCAGATACAAATGTTGTTATTGATTTAAACATTTGTGATCATAGAGTGTCTTCACAGAAATCTCAGTGTGTTTTTTGTTATATATATATATAATTATTATTATTTCCAAACTAACTAATTTAGTGAAGGGTTATTCCTAAATTGCATCATTGTCATATATATATTTATCATAGTTATTTTGGGTTATCTTTTTAAATTTCTGAAATATTTGTTCCTTCCAGCATAGAGGAGTTTTGTGTCTGTGTGTGTGTTTGTAATGTGCATTTATTCACTTACTACCAATCAAAGCTCCATTACTACTGCTTTTAAGGCATTAGAGATGTCAACATTGTTAAGGCATGTGTATTGTTTTTCCAGTCAAGGAAAATTAGAAAATGAGTTCCTCTGGGCTTGAAGTAAAGTGTGTTCACTAGGGGTGTGGGGAAGAGGGCGAGAGAAGGCAATGATAACGTGTGGTTAGGGGGTGGGGACTGCTGCTGGTGAAAAGGTGGGGGTGAAGGAAATGCCAAATTGTACTCAGTCACTAGCTGATTATTTTTTAAAGAGAGCTGAAAGGTGGGAAAAGAAGATACCTTTGTGGCTCTGCCATTTGTTTACTGACACTTTACACTGATATGCTGAATGCATGCTAATTTAATGCAATAATATCCTGCTTTCAGTATACATCACTGATGATATTAATGTCATCAGTGAATATAATATCGTCCCTACATGAACATTTTGAGAATTAAAGCACTAATGTCCCAGCAAGAAGCAAAAAAACTCATTCATACATTTGTCTTTTGTCGGATTGATTACTGCAACAGTGTCGAGTTCTCACTAAAATCAGGAAGAGAGAGCACTTCATCCCAGTTCTTGAGTACTTTCACTGGCTTCCCATATCTCAGAGAATAGATTTGAAAATGCTGTTCATTTGTAAATCACTGAACAGGACCAAAGGACCAAAATACATTAAAGATGTTTTATCGACCTTCCAGATCTCAACAAACATGAGATCTGGAAGGTCTCATGTTTTCAGCTTCAATGCACTACAAATTTGGAACACACTTCCAGAAAACTGCAAAACAGCTGAAATACTCAGTTCCTTTAAATCAAAGGCAAAATTCTATTTGTTTAGAATTGCTTTTGAGCCATAATAAATGTAGCATTGACTGTAATATGTTCATTAAAATCTCGTGTTTGTCACTGGTTTCTCAATTGCCGACCGTATGTTTTTTTCTGATTTTTTTTATTTTTGTGTTATTATGATGTAAAGCAGTTTGAACTGCTTTGTTGCTGAAATCTTCTATATAAATAAACTTGATTAATTAATATATGTAAACCTAAACCAATATAAACCCTAATCAACATTTGATTAGGGTTCCAGCCTCAAGCGAAGGAACAAATTGTAGGTAAGGGAGGAGGACTAACTGCCAGCAATGACATGGGATACGGGGTCAAGCTACAGTCCTAACCATGTGAACAGGAAAGGTGTGTGAACTTTTGCCTTGTCCCCCTCTGTCTATCATTTAGCAAATGGAGCACGTCAGCCTCACTGGGGGAGAGACCCTGGCTGAGTAGGAGAGTGAGAGCTGGGTGGTGGGGTTGGTTTAACACCTCACACAGACTCCCTTTGTGCTGTGGGCAAAGGTTAGCATTGCTTTTCGGGGCAGGAGGAGGGGTGCGAGGGGCAATATGCAGTGAAAGGTGTCAGTTGCAAATAGGGGGGTAGCACAAAGAGGTGGCCGAACTCATGGAACAATTACCAGTTGGTCATTACCAAACTCAAACATTCTGTCATCCATCTTGTCACCTTGCCTAATCTGACAAGATGAAAGCTCTACACCGTGTTTCAAATTATTATGCAAATTGGATTTAAGTGTCATAAAGATACAATTTTTTGTTGTGCTATTAAATTTAGAGATGGTATTGTGTGTCAGGGCTCTTTGAATCACTATAATTAATTTCAGAGAGCTGGGTTGATTAGTTTGTCTGGTGAGCTCAATTAAAGGAAATCTACTTAAGAAGGATGTTCCACATTATTAAGCAGGCCACAGGTTTCAAGCAACATGGGAAAGAGAAAGGATCCTCTCTGCTGACGAAAATCATAAGATAGTGTAGTGCCGTATGACAAAGTATGAAAACATTAGATATTTAACAAAAACTGAAGCGTTATCGTACTGTGAAGAGATTTGTGACTGATTCAGAACAAAGATAGGTTTGTACAGATAAAGGCATAATGAGGAAGGTATCTCTTAGACAAATTCAACGGATTAAGAGAGCAGCTTTTAAAATGCCTTTACAAAGCAGCAAACAGTTATTTGAAGCTGCTGGTGCCTCTGGAACATCAAGGTGGAGGATCTTTCAGAGGCTTGCAGTGCATGAACCTAATATTCAGCCCCTAACCAGAGCTCACAAGCAGAAACGGTCGCAGTGGGCCCAGCCGCACATGAAGATAAATTTTCAAACATACTTATTCACTGATGACTGCTGTGCAACTCTGGATGGTCCAGATGGACGCAGTAGTGGATTGGTGGTGGATGGCCACCACGTCCCAACACAACTGTGACGTCAGCAAGGAGGCGGTGGAGTCATTTTTTGGGCCAAAATCATGGGGGGAGAGAGAGAGAGAGAGCTGGTCGGCCCCTTCAGAGTCTCCGAAGGTGTGAAAATGACCTCAACAAAGTATATGGACTTTCTGACTGATCACTTTCTTTCATGGTTCAAAAAGAAGAGCCATACCTTCTGTAGCAAAATGGTGCAAAGTCATGCATGACAATGCACCATCTCATGCTGCAAGGAATACCACTGTGGCATTGGCTGCTATGGGCATAAAAGGGGAGAAACTCATGGTGTGGTCACCATCCTCCTCTGACCTCAACCTATTGAAAACGTTTGGAGTTTCCTCAAGCAGAAGATCTGAGGGTGGAATGCAGTTCATATTAAAACAGCAGCTCTGGGAAGGTATTCTGACATCCTGCAAAGAAATCAAGCAGAAACTTTCCACAAACACAAGTTCAATGGATGCAAGAATTGTGCAGGTGATATCAAAGAAGGGGTCCTATGTAAACATGGAACTCTGTCCGTTAAGATGTGTTTGATTGAAATAGCTTTTGATTTTAGTACATGTGACCACTTAATGCTGCACATTCAAAGAATGACCAGTTGCAGTTCTTTATAATTCATAAAATGTTTAGAAAATCTGCTGTGCATAATAATTTGGAACAGTGCATTTTGAATTTTTTATTTTTGAAAAAAATATTGTTCTCATGGGGAGCTTTATTCTGTAAAATTTGATTTATACTGTAGTAGTTTATGACTTGAAAATTATGCTTTATGTAGTATTCAAATTGATTATTTTTTTTTGTATGATGTATAATGGCTGTAATTGAGTAAGGTTGTCAATAATGGAACAAAATATTAGAGTTAAAGAATTTCAGATTTTGTCCCTCCATACGATTGATTTAATTATCTGCAAATCTCTGGCTGTGACCCCTGTAATCCTGTTTTTTTTTTTCCACCCAGTAAAAATTAAAGTTTAACTATAAATAGAGGGGGATAATGCAGTTGACCCAAGGGGTTAATTCTCAGTCTTTTGGATGCTTTCATCCCTTGTAGGCTCTCTGTCCGTGTTCTCCTCAAGTTACATTACCATGAACCCGAGAACTACCACAAGGAAATGAGTTCATATGGAGAAATGAAGCTAGGATTTGGTCCGCTTGGGCACTTTCACAAGCACTCCCAACATGAGAGTCTGGAACAGAACATGCCTATAAACTATAATTAATGCCTCCACTCCACTCTACATCATGAGGTCAGTGGGAATTAAACTAAGGTAGAACCTGTGAAACAAACAAACAAAAGAAAACATTAAATCACTGAAGGGCTGCAGTAGACAGGAACCGAATGTGGCGTAGCCTTTTTGTTTCAACACCCGTCAGAAAAACAGACAAACATGCATTTGAGAAGAGAGAAAGTTAAATGAAATATCTCAATTAATACCAGATGAAATGATTTGCTGAGTACAGCCAGTGCACAGTTTGTCCTTGCAGTTTACACAGCAACTTTTCTGACTAATTGTTCCCGTCTATAAACCTTAAATGTTTTACATAATCCCAAATATTGTTTAGACTTGAAAACTCCTGCAGGATCCGTTTTATAAAGTACTTCATGGTGCCAAGATAAATATACATCTCATGGTACCGGACCCAATCGTTTTAGCATTTATCTTCCTACATTTGTTCACCTAATCAAAATACATTTGGTTAAATAGATATATGTGGCCTGAGTACACATACAGAAGTCAAACAGCTGATGACACATCAGTCGCTCTTTATTGCCCAGTGTTTATTTTTCTATGGTGGTGACACTTTTAGCCTGAAGCCAATGGATTTATGTCACACAAATATGATAAATGCATGATGCTAAACATGTTCACACACCACAAGCTACACAAACTCCCAGAGTACAAACAAGCACACGTGTCTACGGTTTCACCAATTAGAAAAACACTGATTGCCAAAACAGCTGAGGTCTGGAGGTTGCATTGGAAGTGCTACTGCCTCCTGAGGTGTTGAGCTAAGAAAAAAATGACCAATGAAAATTTGCTACAGACAGAATCAAGTAACACAAAGTCTGGATTCTATGGCAGTTGTCTTGCCAACATGTGTGATTGTATAACAACTAAAGTTAATTTGTTGCTGAAAGAGTAGATTCAACAGATTTTAAGATTAAAAAAGGATTTGAGAAAAACAATCAATCAGACAGCTACAGCTCAGAAAACAATTAACTGAAGCAAAAGTCAATAAAAGCAAAGGATAATTGAAAAAAAAATTAAATACGCTATGTATGTCTTTTTATTCAGTGTGTACAAAAAAATAGAATTTTTTTGTTTTTTTTATGTGTTTGTTTTATTATTATTTTTTTAATCCACTCTCAATTTGATTAGGAATGACAAAATGTCATACCTTCATTTAGTTTGACTAACCACACTTTTGATAGCACATCAAAAACCTCCTGCACTATGTTAAAATAATGGACCGTTTGGTATGTTGTCATTCAAAGCTGTCCCAGTTTGAACGAGTGAAGCAGCTAGCTATCCAGTTTGTTGCTCTGTATATATGAGCCCAATGCAGCAGTAAAGAAAAAAAACAACAACAATGGGCAGATTTTTTTTCAAATGCTATTTCATTTATCCTTAAAAACATTGTCATGTTTGCATTGTGGGCTTTATACACAGTAAGTAATTATTTTATGTAAGAAGCAGATGGTATGCCTGAAATCATCTTTCTGTGGGTTTGAAATTTGCATGAAAAGCATTTCCAGTCATAACTATCTAATATAAAGGTCGGCTTTACATTCACACAAGACAGCTGAGCTTAAGAAAAATGTTTTTACATCTTTTTTACTCAGCATTTTTCCCACTGATACAGCCTTTCATAATGTTGGCATTACTTTGAAATGGTGTTCGAGGTTTGAGATAGTAAAAGTCCACTTTGGTCTTATACCTGTGTTAAACAAATCTGGATTTGTAATAAATAATAACGTGGAGAGAATTATACACTACGGAAAAACTAAAAACTCCTCAAAACCTTTTCGCAGAGCCTCAGTTCAGAAACCACTTAGAGCTTTTAGACAGTGACCCCTACTGTATATTGGAAATGAAAAGATAATCAAGCAATAACATCACTGAAAGTTTTGTTTTAAGGGTAAAACTTTTTGATGTTTTAGGTAATTAAATATTTCAAATAAATTTAGCTAATTTCCCAATCTCTACATTTTGCTAGTCCTTTTAAAATCTTTAGACATATCTCAAACCATTCTTACTTGAAATCCATATGCCTCTATAACTTCTTACTGCCTATGTTCCTCTAAACCCCCAGTGCATGCATTAATCTTGTCGACTCAAGAGGGAAAAATTCAGCAGCTGCCATCGCAGTCCCACCCAGAAAGCTGTGTCCCAGGAGTTCTACTAATTCCAAGGTCATGTGCATGTCTCCACCCCTTTCCTCTCACCCTGTCTGCTTACCTCAGGGAGGAGGATGTAGGATGGAATGGCAGAAGGGGACAGAGAATGCAAGGTTTCATAAGTTTCGCTGTCACACAGACCTTTGGCTGCAGAGAAAGCAGAGATTATTAAGGTGTGACGGGGCACGTATATCTGGAGGTGGGAGGACAGGGGAGGCCCAGTGCTGTCCACTGGCCTCTCTCCATCTTCAGTGATTGAATACTTCATCAGTGGCGCCCAGACCAGTACCAGACATTCCTAAGATTTCCCTCCTCCTCTTCCTCGGTGACCTCTGGTAATGACAGAAAGAGATGTGACCACTATTCATTTGCTCCACCAAGAAACAGTGGCCTATCAAATTATGCTTTTCTTGTTGGAATTTGTTAAAAAAATCTTTAAAAAAAATTAAAATATATATATATATATATATATATATATATATATATATATGGTAAAATTCTGGCAATTGTAGAATTGGTGGTATTTTACCATAAATTAGTGACTTTTTTTTAACAATATACTGTCTCCAGTCTCCAACTGATGATAGCCCAACCTACTTGCTGAAGACAAATTTTGCAATAAAGTTAAAACAATATGTTTTATTGCATTGAACACTAATCCTCACATGTTCACGTTTTCATGAAGCACATAGGAAAAAATAGTAATGTCAAGAAAAAAAGATCATACTCCTTTCTGATGCAGAGATCACCAAATTTCACACTCTTCATCCAAATTTTAATTCACACTTGCACAAATACTGACATAGGCATGTCAACATCGGAAGTTAACATTTTCTGTTTGCATACTTAAATGTTTTTCTACAGTATCTTTCACATTTGTACGTCATTGTGGAGTGTTAAGTTATATATTGTGGTTTGTTAAGTTACATAAATCTTAAATACTTGTAGTCTATGGTTTTCTACAAATATTAGAAAAAACGTTTTATGTTTTATGTCACCTGACCATGCACCCCATGGCTTTGAGCAGGGGTCTCAAACTCCAGTCCTCGAGGGCCGCAGTCCTGAAGTTTTTAGATGTGCCACAGGTACAAAACGCTGGAATGAAATTGCTTAATTACCTCCTCCTTGTGT